>DWQK01000370.1:0-21863 GCA_018231225.1 Noctuana stator
AATATTAGGTAAATTCGAAAGGTGCCAAGTCGCCCGATCGGGCGAGATTTTTTCGTGCGAGATGACGAATAACTCAACGTTGCAAGGTAATGATTCATTGCTACCTACCTATATATATATGCAACGCATTATGTATATAAATACGTCTTATCATCTGAGATAGATAGATAAATATGATACCTATATACCTACTCTTTATTGTTTGTACATTTTGTACACACATTATCTTCCATGTATATAAAACAAAATCCGGTTACTTACACGCAAAGTAATATTATTAAAAATCGGAAACTTAAGAAAAAAAAATGAAGCTTTTATTAAATTTACCTGTATGTAAATGTGACATACATGTGTATGTAATATGATACGTGATGATACGATGATATGATACGTGAAGTGACATTAAAAAATATTTTCTATTTTTTAATTTGGCTCGCTTTTAAAGTGTTTTTTTTTAGTTTTTAAACTATAATTTATTTGATACCATCTCGAGTATGGTTTGCTGATTTTAAATAGTTTTATTGCCTTCGTGTCAGCGTATAGAAGTTTCCACGAAATAATGTAAAAAATTTCAATGAACAAACATTGAACTGAATTAAGCTGACAACTTAAATTTCACATTTATGATTCTGAGGCGGTACGAAGTTCGCCTGGTCAGCTAATAATGCATAAACACACAAACAAACAAAATACAAACAATGGCCGGCCTTATCGCTTATCGAAGCGATTTTTCCTGATTTCACCTCTAGTGTAGGTTAGTATAGTGTATTCCTTTTACAAAAAAATATGTAGTTATAAGTAAATTTTTTGCGTGGATCCGGTTTCTCTCTTTTATTTCATTTTATGTGGCTAGGTACATAAATAAATCAAAATTATATAGAATATTGTATAGTGACGAAATAGATCGTAGAGTAGACATAAGATCAATATTGTCAGTAGTGTAGCAACCAGATTGTGTTCAGTCAGGGTTACTTAATCACTCATTACACCGTTTATTACTCTATTTCCGTAAAAAGACAAGGTGCCAGCGAGCCAGCGGACTTCTAATATAAGGCGAGTCTCCAGGTATAATAATGCACACTAACATAAAACTAAAATACGACCTTAGAGTAGAGACAGGCTCACATTTGGTCTTCCATACAATTACGTGAATAAATATCGATGCATCCAAACTGCAATGATCACGTAATATCATCTCATAAACCGCCGTGAAACACGTCTTGTGCTAAATTCGTTTTTCGATTGGGAAGGCGTGTTACTGTGAGAATGGAAGCGTTAATTGTTGTAATAATTTAGAACAAAAAGCACGAAGCAAAAACTGAAATGTTCGATATATTTATTTTCTACAATATGTCTTGTTCTTTGAGCGATGAGCTCGTTTGCGGCTACAGCTCGGACAACTACAAGTAATTACCGCCCCAATTGTTTCGAAGCGAACGATAACCTTTTTGCTTTGAGATAACACGTATTACCTACATGTTTTTATCAGTAATAGTATCGTTTTCTCATTAGCACAGCCGCGTTCTACATAACTATGCAGTACGATGTTATAAATACACTTTTCTTGTACCTATCATATTTCGTCCAAAACAAAAGTTATGTTCCTATTTCTAAAAGTCTACACTGATGCGATAACCCAAACAAGAAACCTTTTTTTTTTTGCATTTCGCTACGAAAGACTAAAAACCCATAAATACATTGTTATACATGATGAAAAATAACGCTTTTAATCTGCACAACAAAATTAGTGCCTTTAGAGGTCAACCGCTGACGTCGGATTAGGACCAAACGTACCACCATTATATCGATCCGACTAATTGGCTTATCAACTCGCCCACAAATTTACCCAATTATACAACCACATAGGTAATTCCAATTTTGAATCCTGGAAATAAATAATAATTCAGGAGCAACAAGCAAACATTTCATTTGTTTCTTCATAAACAAAATAAAATTATTCTTTGTCTGATCAAAAAACTAGCCTGCGACGCGTTCCCCCGCAGCCGCATGTCTCCTTGCAACAATAAGATATCATAAATAAAATTTCACATAATATCTTTAAATATTTTCTTGATAGGTACGCCAATGATATCGCCGCCTTTTGTTTATAGTGGGTTAGTTATTTCTGTAGTGACAAGTGTGTATTCTGTTATTGTTTTGCTTCTCTATTGGTATACTATAAAGCATAATTATTTGTACTTGCCTGTAATACAAGCTTAATATACTTATTACATTTCAAATGTCACAAATCTCTGCCATTGCTAATAACATTGCTTAAGGCGTATTTTTATATTCTTGTAGTTATTTCTATTAAAAATATGAGCAACTCCGTTCTTTATACCTGAATATGATATAATTTTTTCAACACAGGACAAAGTAGGATAAATATTTTCTGCAACGGAGCCGATAGAAGGTGATGTCGGGAATGTCCCATACTTCCGCTAAATAGAGAATAGGTACATACCGACCTAATGATAATTTCAGTAATATTTAAAACACGTGTTATAATTAGATAGTTTTTTTTGCATCGAATATGTTCCGAAACTAATTCGAATGATTTGAAAAATTCTTTCATCATTAGATTGCAACATTCTTCCTAAGGAACATAGGCTATTTCTCATTTATATGGCAGAACAACGTTTACCAGCTCGTATGAAATAAGTAGCAAATGAGCGTGTAGGCCACACATAATAAATCCACATACAAGCCGGGTTTTCCGACCACACGAGCTGTACTCCTTCTATCATCCAGTCAACTCGTATACCAATGTTTTCCTTTTACGTTCACAGCGATGCCATCGGAGCTCTTTTTGTAATTGAAATATCCCGACAATAGAATGTTTTGTCCATTATTGTGAAATACATGCGTTATTTCCGGGACAGTTGTTATTTTGCTTTATTTTATTTGCCAGTTAGAAATAAAATTCTGATTCGTTTATCATCAAAACTGTACGTACAAAAATAATGGGTATAAAAAACAATAACAGTAGAAGTTCAATTACTAAAAAATATGGAGCCGTCACGGGGACGCCTGGCAAATGTGAAGCATGGAAACGTTTTTTTTAGAAGACATGCATGAAAATTGTTTTTTTTTTTAATTCTCATGATTAAATATGGCATAATCCAAAAAAATATATGACTGCTTTAACTAAGAACATTCTCGCTTTTTGGTAATTTGAAACACTCAATATGCTCTCGGTGCATGATTGCTGCTAGCAGTAACAAAATGAAATTCTAATCAGTGTTGATTCGTGAATAGAGTACGTACTCGTACATACCGTGAATCATAGACAATTGTATCAACATATTAAATGTAAAATTGCTTCGTGAGCAGCAACCTTCTATGAAAGTAGATATTACATTTACACGCTGTAATTATAATTTTTAACTAAATATATAATTAAATTAACTTACTCTTGACTTCAATCATTTGAAAGTGTGTCATTGAGTGATTTTGCTTTAAGTAGCATGAAGGTACTCACTTGTCCTATACTTTCTAAACTATCACTATTAGGTAGGTAGGTACACATATTTTATTCTTAACATAATTATTAAGAAAAAAAATAACGTTTTTAAAACAAAACGAAACGTTTTAGTTACGAGTATCACCGTGTCTTACTTTGAGTTAATGTAAAACTTGGTAAGAGCAATGGTCTATAAAAAGATCTCAACTACAATTCCGGGCCCGAAGGGCTTTAAAAGATTCAGAGACGGGAGTCCGTCTCACTAATTACTGGCCACAAATTTAAGTATACTGACGCCTAGGATATTTTTTCTTAGAAAACTTTCTCTAATTTTTAAAGAGATTTTACTTATTGAGTAAATCTATGTAAGGAACTTAAGATGGAGAATAAAGAGTGGATTAGGGGGATGTTTTTTAAAATAATTATTATAACTGTCGTGGTCCGTTTTGTAGACAGACCTAGTTATCTACATTGTCATGTTTTGACAATTTAGATAACGTCTTTGACGAACTTTGTTAATTCCATTAAAAGTCAACTAAAATAACATACCTAAGCTCTCCTAATAAGGTACATCTACACCTACACCCTATTAGTATGTTTTTGTTTATATAATACGTATTAATAATTATCATATAAAATACATTTATAATTATATATCATATTTATTTAAATATATATTTATTTCATTAAGTTATTTGCTTTAACAATAAAATGCAATAGCATATTTTTCTTATTTTTTAGGCTCATAATTATCTTTTTGGTAAAAACTTTCTTTGGTTAATAATAACGTTCAATGAAATCTAGTATGTATATAACCTAATTATATTTTGGTCCACACAACTTTACCAGATAGCAAATAACCATAATTGCCGGCATAGTTTATTATTGCTGCAGGCTTCACCACTAATATCCCCTTTTATTGTAATTATTATTCCCCCAAAAGTTATCACTAGTAGGCATACCAAACATATGGGACGCTAATAACAAAATTTACCGCAGACATTAGTTTATGTACAAATAATTTCATAAATCGTTGCGTGGCGTATTTATTTTCCTGTATAAAATTAACCAATAGGCAAACTGTAACAAGTTCTTAATCGGTTTGGTTTAAATAAAGGATATTAACAATTATTCCAACATTCATATTATTATTTATGTCTCAGCATTGTTGTTATTATTATTATGTGTAGTTACGGTGGGGTCATTTAACCACTACGTGTGTGGGTTTGGGAAGCGGGGACTCAAATTCCAAAAATGACTAAACACATATTACGTATTCTGGACATCTACGTATTTATAAACAAAATATGATATTTATTCTTCCAAATTTTACGATAATTTTGTTGCTGAACAAATTGAACGATAAATAAGTGACTAGAAGCAAGAAAAATGTTCTCAGGACGATGATCGATTTTATCGTAGCGTGCGAGCTAAGAGCAAAAGCTCATAAGTTTATCTACTATATCTATAGGTAAGTATTCGTGTCTACAGCTAAAGACTTTTAAGTTTTACATATAAACTTGGATAATAAAAAACCAACAAAGTTGGAGGTTCTATTTTTGACGAAAAGATATTTAAAAATTATTTCAATCACAAAAATTTTTAAATACATAAGTTCTCTAAGCCGAATAGTAAAACAAGTAATGTTGACCAACTTTGTAAACCTTATCCAAAGTTTGAAAGGTTTTAAAGTTTTAAAGTAATAATTAAATAAATGCATTAAAAAACAGTTAAAAACATTAATAAACAGTTGAAAACCATAGTAATTAGTCATTGCGAGTATATGAATATTTTATTAATTCAATTGACAAACCCCAAAATGAGCTATCATAATGGGCTGAATAGATTATACTCATACATAAGATTAGCTTCTAAATGAAAAAAAAAATCCTATACAATATTCTGCTTAATATATAATTAAGTTTATCATATTTTCAATGCATACAATTATAACTATACTAACTCATAAAAATTAGTATTTACATTTAACAAACCTGCTACATTAAATCTAAAATGTTTAGCGAGGCGTCTGCATACAATTCATGATTGCGAAGAGACTACACAAGTATTACAGGTACAATAATTATAGGTACGCAGGTACTAGGTACGAGTACGTACAGTATAGAGCTGCCTGTTGATGGCTGGCTGTGCGAGTTTAATTTCCTGGCATGGAAATTACAGGTCGTAATGAAAACGCGGAATTTATCGGAATAACATACGAATTGACATATCTCACTTTTGCCGATAAAATTGTTCAATGCACGTATGATTTTTTGATAGTTTCTCTCGTATCTGAATACCCACCAGACCTTTTATGCCGCAAAATACTTATGTTTCTTTTAGGCTTCTTAGTTCTCATGAGAAGCAATAGCAACGCATCCGCGTATAAATATGACCACAAACAGGATTTCTATTCCTATTTCTAGCTGAATGTGGGCACGTAGGTTTTTAAAGATTGCAGGGACCCCTCATTACCATAATGGCTAGGACGCTCGTTTGCTACTTACGTAAGAAAAAATTCTAAGTAACTAACTTTTAAAAAAAAAATTGACTTTAATAAGAAATTATTGAGAAAAATAAAAAACAAGACTGCGTGAAAAATTGTAAACTACAAATTTACCAATGACACTGAAAAGATCATTTTTATCAAGTAAGTTTTTATAATTCCCAGGGTACATACGTATGTAATTGTATCATCGATATTTACGTACTACGTATGTATATATCATACATATAATATAACATATATTTACGTTAGTCAAATGTTATTTTAATCAGAGGGCAGAGGTCAGGATTCAGGTATTAAGTATGTTTAAAATATATTACTCCAGAGCTGCCTGTAGATGACGGGTCATGTGAGCTTAATTTCCTGACCTAAAACTCGTAATGAAAAGGAAGGTTGTCTGAATAATATCTGAACATAACGCTTAATATTTGAAATACCATTTCATCTCAAAAACTGTACACAACTTAAAACAGCCGCTGTTTTCAGGCACTTAAACTTTTATTTTTGTCTGAATAACGATTTTTTTAGTATTTTGACGCGATTTTGAGTTTCAAAAATTAGTGAATAGGAATGGAAGAATGTCAACTAAGCGGATACCAACTGTATTAGATCGTAGAGTCTATGCCACACCCACTATCATTACTCTGTTTACTTGTTCACTAAAAACATAACCCGTGGATGTTTAGAAGAATAAAAACTAATTCTATAAAAAAACTCAGACTGAGAATTATTTTCAGAGGTTAGGAAACGCAAAAAGTAATGCAGAATTTTTCGCTCAGGTTTCATATCAAAAATTAATGACGTCTGGGCTTAAACATAAAATGGAAATGAATTTTACGTAGGAAACCGAATTCGTTCGTATACTTACTACAATCATGCTGTTTTGTAAAGAATTCTTTTTCACTCCGCACTACCTATTCGTTAAATGTTTGTAGTGCCTACTCGTCTCATATAGTATGATAGTTGCTAAACACATGCTTTCTTGGGGCAATACCGTAATTGAGAGTAGTTATGTTTTTGTTCGTAGTAAACACTACCTAATAACATTTATAATACAAAGAAAAGAGTCTTGATAGATGTGAAATTGCGTCAATCTTTTATGAAAGTCTCGAAGCAAGGGCACTAACGTGTGTAGGACAAATTTCTCGAAAGAAAAATGTCATACTCTTACTTATTTAGCATCACTAAAGGCGGTGCACATCACTCCACTCTCGCAAATGTAGAGTACCGTGAGCTATAATTTATGGCGCAATTCATCAGAGCTCTTGGAGCGCCTCGTAACTACTATTATCTATGCCAAGAATGTGATGCATGACAGCACCATATCACACTTACAAATCTTAGGTATCATGTAAATATAGTTCTTTGTTGCAATTTTTTTAATTGCCGTATTCAATTCTAATATCGAAGGAATGCAAGCCGAAGCAGAACAATAATTTTCAGCGTCAGACGAGCAAATAAACTGTTTATTATAACAGTTTAGTTAGTAATACATTTTTTCAGCCGACTTCAAAAAAGAAGGACATTCTATATATTATTTTTATTTTTCTATATATTTTTTGTATTTTTATAGTTCCATATCATAATGTAGAATAGCTGTTGTTTCTTTGCAGATTCAGTGCAACACCGATCATTTCGTCGAAGCTCAATAGATTAAAAGCACCCTTTCTTGTTAAAAGAACGCATTGCGATTCTTTTTTTGAAGAACGAATGCACCATAAATAAATCATGCTCTGTTTGTTCCTGCGTCGCGTCGGATGAGTCTAGACGACGATGAGTGACTCAGATTAAATTCTTTACAATTACGGGTTTATTTACCAAGAAAACTAAACTAGACTAAATAAGGCTTTAAAGCTACAAGCTCTTCTCAACAATAAGACATCTAAACGTTTGAAGACCTGTCTGGTGTGGTGGTTACAATTTGAAGAATTCTGGGTTCAGTTTCCAGCAAGGCAATAATTTAATTGAATAATTTAGATTTCTACTATCTATTACTATAATAAATGTAGTCCTAAATTCCTAAACCACAATCATATTCTAATCTTTAACCATGAAATCCTAATACTATAATCTCTTATCAAAAATCCCTCATACACTTTTCAAACGTCTTTCATTATTTTGGTGGTGGACAAAACGAAATCTAAGTGCATTTTTTACCAAGTGAAGTAGCAGAGCATTCATTCCATGTAGTGTGCTTGCTTAAAAGAGTTATTTTAATTTCCGGTACGTGATGCGCTCGTGCCGTTCCCGCGGGGTTTTGCACGAGACTTATCTCGCCTAGTCTCTGTTGTAGGTGAAATACGTTTTATTAGGTATATTTAAGTGACAATAACATGTGTATATGTCACCGTAACATTTTAAAAACTGTTAGTTTATAACCACAAACCCATTAAAAATTAACACATATTTTTTATGAAAAATCTTAAATGGTCTAATCTTAACCTAGCCTAGCACGCATAAATGCAGGGTAATATATATACCATCCTTAAGTCCTCTACAAAGAGTCTTATCGGTTTGGATAACTAAGAATTAAAATAACTGTTTTAAAAGAATGCATACGATAAAACGCTATCAGATGTTACGAGTAAAGTGGCCACTGCAACTCATTGATACTTCTTTATGACTCTTTTTGAGAAACGTGTGTGTGTTCACTATACTCTTCCAGGATTTATCCTACACATCTAAACAAACTCACAAAATTCGGGCTATTAAAATGTTAGTTAAGATTCAAATTAAATTAAATTAAAGCTACAATCCTCCTATGAAATTTGCGACAATTGCTTTATTAAATAAACACTCCATTTTTCCTTTCCCCTAGAGGAAACAATCAAGACGAGAGATATTAATTTTACGTTCTTTTAACATCTTAGACTGTAACGTAAATACAGCCTAAACAAATTAATCAACAAATTTGTTCTCGCCTAACGCGTTCAAAATGAAATAAAATGGCATGGCGAAGCCGAAGTTATATACGTTTTAGACGTACTGGGTCGTTATTTAAAATTGCATCGTTTTGTTACGGGCTAAGTAAAGCACAGGGCTTAGTGGTACTTGTATTTGGACTGAGATGCGGAAGTTAAATGAAGTTCAGTGTAATTACTCTCGGAGAAGCGGTTAACTCGGCTCGGTTATGGTGACAGCCTCCGCCACACGCCTTCCGCACTCTAATTCAGCCTAATGTTCAGGGTGAAACATCTGCGATTCATTTCTATTTCAAATTAACGTAGAAGCATGTTTTCCCGGTCTGTTTAAAGACTACAACATATCTTTGCCTAAGAAAGTAACGGAGATCCATTCCCTATTAAATCGTCCAAAACGAATAAATCGAACAGAATAGAATCAAATTAATTTCAAACCCTCAAAACTTTTTCTGTGGTAAATCTATTGAAAATCTTTGGTAGCTCTTGCAAACTTATTTTCCCGACGGCGCCTCGATTGAATCGGTTCAGGTCCGATAAATCGGAACTTAATTTTTTGTTCGCGGCATAAGTATAGATACTTTTCATGTTCAGTCGTTGAAGGAAACTGAAAATTTAATTCTAAAATACCCAGACATTTTAGGAGCTTAATTTGAACTTAAGATCTATAGGTTAGTTTATATAGTACACATATATAGATTTTTGCTGTAGTATTATTGGCAGCAGAATATATAGGGTACATACAGCGCCGGCCCTGGGGTAGATAAATAGGAATGGTCGCTCGAGGCGCCAGGCAGAGGCGCAAGCATGGCGCAAGATTCAAAATCCAAGAAAGTGTGTTGTTTTTTGCTGTCGATTTTTTTTTTTTTGGTAATTATTATTGATTTACCATAACTCAAATACAGTTCATGAGTGGTGACAGCGGTGAACAATGGACGGTGATAGCTAATCTCCCTCTATTGTAATCAAAGGCTTGGGACGGCGCTGGGTACATAGGTACTGAGTAGGTGTTAAGGTAACACCGCACTTTAATTTTTGCACTTAAATATTTGTTATTTATAAGTTTTTATGCAACAAACTTGGAAATAGTCATATAGTCAGTCCTATAGTCAAAAAAAAAAAGAATAACGGCCATAACGAACATGGAACCTTTTTTGAAGTCTGTAAAGCGGTAGGTCTTCTCTTAAAAGCTCTTACGACAAATTTTTAAGAAGTCAATGAATATGAATAACCACAATAAATTCTAAAAATGCGACTTCTGTGAGAATTTTCGGTCAACATTGAATAATTTGGACGATTTATTACTTCCTTCATAAGTAGAAAGTGGAAAGTTAATTTGTTGCGAAAATAATTTTTACTAAGCCTTTGTACAGTTTTGACGCCTACTTACATGAACCAAACAATGTTTTTACAATATTTTTTATTGGATCCCAAACCTTTTTCAATATAAACCAGTAATTAAACTGATGTTGTTAAAATTTTACACAAAAGAAATAATTGAAGTCTGTAACAATTTAAATTTATTTTTAACTTTTTAGCTTCAAATCGGTTTTCTTCTTTGTATTATTGTATATTGTTATATAGCTTATTGCGGTCATATTTAAGTAGGTACCTACTCGGTGTATTGTACAACTAATAAAAAGTTGTATAGGTAGGTACATTACATCCATCTATATATTTATGTATAAGCCGGTGCCCAGTGTGTAAGAATAACACCAACCCGTACTTCGCCAGTAAGGCGAAATAAAACTATAACCGTTCTCTGTAACAGGAGACCCATGGCCAGCAGCGGACTGTGATGAGTTGTTGACGGTGATGACGATGATAATAACATATTTTAAAGAGAAACGAAAAGGTTCCTTAAAAAAAGGGTTAATTACAAAAAGGATAATTTGAAATTTACATTGCCTATTAGAATTAAGTAGGTACATCAGCATTCGAAACAGCAGAAGAATCGTATTTGGCGAGTGAGCGGCAAACTCGTGCTATTCTCCGGCTGAATTTACAATTTGTTTGCTGACTACGAAATACACTACGTCCGATTTCTACTTTAACGGCCTAGTCATCGCATATTTATAAAGTGCAGTCACATTTACGTTTAAAAAATTTAAGTTTCTGCTAAATAGTAATATCTTTTGTTCCGTTATATTTTTCCTAATCTTATGCATATATAGGTACTGTATAGTTCTAACATTAAAAGCATCCTGAGTGTCCACTGGTTATAGACTGTCCTATGTACCTACCTATAAGACGATAAACGGTAGTTTTACATGGCGCAACCGCACCCTCTAGCTAGAAACTGAATTATTTTTTGATATTGATATTACTTTATTATGAATCATTTTATTGCTTCTCAGATTTTGTCTGATTACTGTGCTGTGGTTAATATTAAACAAAATGCAAGAAAATATTAAGCACGTGAATAAATCCACCAGATTAAATACATAAACTATGCGTAAGTTTAACTCGATTACTGTTTAACGGCTGTTCTTATTCAAAAGTAAATAGAGAAGTTGTGGAATGAAGCAGTAATCTCTAAAGAGCGAGAGGAAGAACAAAAGTACAGGAGTAGAATATTCGCTAACTTAGAATAACGCTCATAATTTTTACAGGGAAACCAAAAGGTACACTGGTACACGAGAGAATCCAAGATTAACAATTGCCCTTAGCCGGAGAACGAGAAAATTAACTTTTAAATGTAAATTTTACGAGGAAGTCATAACGTGAAAGCTGCCGCGGTTAGCTCTGATTTATTGCAGTTGGAATTGAAAGTGTTAAAGGAGTTGCAATCTGAAAAAAGTTTTAATAGGTACCTCTTTAAAGAAATATAAATCAGAAGTGTAAAGCGAGTTTAACTTCTGCAAAGTTGTTCAGCGCTTAGGATCATCTACAAGAGTGTCTATTTAATGACGTCACTTTATTTCGCTAATCAAGGAAACATTAATTCGTTCCCGCATTAACGTCAAATGATTCCGTTTGAGCTTTATGACCGCATCGCGAGCCGACAGTTATAAAATTAAAAAATCGCTATTAATCGCGTTCATTTCTCACTGCTTCATATAGTTTGAATTTCAATTTCCCTTATCGTCCCTTATTCGTTAACATGAAAAAAGCACGACGTAGTTGTTTTGTGTAATGAATGATATTATCCGTCCCATCTCGAAGCTCTCTGGATAATTCAATATCGAATAGTTCGCCAACATCTTTTTAACTTTGAACGTTTAACGTATTCCGTTACTGTGCAAGTAAGTGGGCTTACTGTGCAAGTAAGTAAGCATATTTCTAACAAAAGTCACTGTATATATAAAATAATTATATTACGTGTATAATATACCGACTGATATAAATGTTTATACTTTGTAAGTTGAATATGAATGTTTTGTTTTTTAATTATTTTTTAACTTATCTGACTGTCATCTCCTGTCCTGCCCGCCTCGTTTCTGTAGTTTTAAAATGGCGATGGACAAAAGCTACATAGAAAAAACACAAAAGCAATGCAGGTATCTAATGTATCCAAAGTAATAGTTTCAAGAACAAACAAACATCTAATTAAACATTAGAAATCTAAATTAATTATTTAATCATCTATCTGCTGAGAATCGTACCCAGGACCAGGACTAGGACCAACACAGGGGTCGTAAAAGTATGACATTTTAATAATAATACATATTATAAACAATAAAATGCAAAACGCTTTTATTGATCGCAGAGGCAATAACAAATAGAGTCGGCAACGTTACAAATTAATTAGCGAAGTAGGTAAGCCAAAGACCCATTTACTGTCTACTTACTGCATTATCTCGTGGGGGATCAACTTGATATTCTAGCTAGACCAATGGTAACGGCTTCCAGAGTGCTCTAGTGTCGCAAAATTGCATTTGTTTGGATTACAGCTTGGTTTGCTGTGGCTTACCTTTAATTGGAATATAGGTTAGGTAGTTAGGTTTAGGTTACATTACCGTGTACAGAGTCAGCGGTACCCTATCATATCTCTCAGCCAGCAAAAAGACGTAACATGTCATAGGACATCAGTCTAAGAAAGAAGTATTCTTTCTTATACAAAGGTACCTATATATTATTTTTTAAACATTTAGTATGTAAAATTAATATTAGTGCTTTCATTTATATCTGACAGTGATTCTAGTTTGTTATGTTTTACAACGTATCTTTATTTTTATTGAACATAGACGTAAAGATAAAAATATATTAGTTTCTGTAGTGTCCAGTTTGTTTTGAGTAAAAAAATAAAGTTTCAGTCTATCCTGAAGATAAATGAGTGAGTCTAAATTTGAGAATCTGTGTCATCTTTTATCAAGGTTTGCTCCCGAGTTAGTACAAGAGATAATTTAATTGTGTTTCTCCGCTTACTTCTAAGCGTAAGCAGCAGATAATTTTTTTGCCGTAACAAGATTACGTTTGTATTGTTTGTCTTTGACCTAAAAGTACATGAAGAATATAAATATTAGCTTATTTAAACGCAGTAGTAAATTACTTTAAGTCTAGGAATGTTATTAACAGCATTTTTATATATTCCAGTATGTTTTGTATTTCGGAAAAGTCCACGAAAAAAAGAGACAAGGGGGGAAAGTGTCCGATAGTTATTTGACCTGTGGTGACTCGATAAGGCCATAGCGCCATATATGTGACCTATTACGATTGGCTGATTGTTGTGACGTGACAAAGCATATTGATGTCCATTGGCAATGTCACATAGTGTTTCTTTTCAACCAATTATATTATGCGTGAAGTTGCCACACTTGTTTCCATATTAAAATCGGAGTAAAGTCTGTTAATTAAAAAATAATCTCAACGTAGTTTATAACCTACAAACTTCATAAGTTATTACCTAACCTCATAGTTTCTGTACGAGCAAGGTCTTAAATACGCGTTTGAAATTTCAATATGTAACTAAAGTCCAAGTAAATGACAGGATCCATTACCTCACAAATGGCGATATCGGAGTTACAATTAATATGCGTCGTTACTGAACTTAGCAGGAGAGCAGAAGTAAGTTTTAATAAGGGTTCCCTTGGGTCATTACGAGCCCGCAGTGGTGATTGTCGTCGCCCAGCTCTTAACGATACTTCAGGCATCCGTGGAGGTGCCCATTTCTCCAAATACAACTTCAATATGACACTATTTACATACAAACTATATTCTATATTACTTTACGTATAAATATTAGAAATTAACTACACGTTTATATTACATAGGTACATATTTATAGAATGTTTTTTGCAATCCTAGTGGTATAAATTTAATTAAAATAAATAAGTCTATACTCATAAAAATACTTTATTTTATAGACTTTTTAAATTTTCTGTATCATAAGATTTGTTTGAAAATCGTAGGTTTTAGGTATTATAAATACCATTTAGCTTCATCCAAAACTATAACCAGAACAACAATTATAGTTTATCAAATAGAAAAAATGATAGGTATAATTATATTTCTATTTTAGCGTGAATCTGTATAAAGTAAGAAAAATATTGAAATGGCAATATCTCTTAAACACAAGATGCCCGCAGTCTTACACAAACGCTTTAGGTACCATATAATTCTTCCATTTAAAACTTCTTCTAAATTGTTACGAAGTTTGCTACTTTCGAGAATTTATTATAAAGCTTTTATAAAATAATTTCCTTCGTAATCCTTTTCGACGTTATATTGTATTTACTTTTTCGTTGAATTAAAAGTTAATCACTTACCTAATCCGGTTAACACTGTCGTCACTCCTCAATTTAAAAACCGGCATTTAAACACAATAAAGTATTGTGACTTGTCAATCTAAATGTGTAATTTTTATTATTTCAAATGCCTTTCTCATATTTAATTGAATTGCAATAGGTGAAAGGGTATGTATGGCAAGCTGTGCTAATACGTAATTCTTGAAACCATTAGCGAAAAAATAGATAGTAAACTACCATTAAAATCGATGGCTAGTCTTCCATTAACATAATAACTATACCTATACAGGTGACAAAGCGTACATAGCCCTACTGGTAGTGTCGATCGCTAACTCGGGCACCTTCGGTACTTCAATGGGTGACCGCTAGTGGCAAATTACATTCGCGCTTCCAACCTACGGTCCAGTCCAAAGAATGCGCTGAGGTTGCCAAAATTGTATACAAGTTATAAGTACTTATATAGTGCAATAGTCTGCACTATACGACTAGAAGTTCATGACGGAACGGAAATGGAGAAGTAAGTTGTGGAGTTCCTCTCCAAAGTGCATCCGACGTAATGCTACCAAGGTGTTTACTTTTCACCGGTGCTCAAGACTAAACTACTACTACTCGTAAGTTCAAGTAAGCATTTCACTTTCGATTTGCTTTTATTTATTCAACATCTGGTACTTGGCAGACTTATGATATCGCCGCAAGTCATTCTATGTCTGCTTTGTGGAAAATAGTATTTTTTATATTGATTATCTTTAATATAATAAATAACATGGCGTTGCGTTGCATAATTACATTGCATTTCTCATAGAACACATGAATTTTTCAGTCGTTATGAAAAACTGATTGCACACATTTTATCCTCATAAAACATAGGCACTCTTATAGCAGGTGACAACTGTGACAAGGCACTCATGTCCTTACCTGTAAAATTAATCAATTAACGTGAATTAGGTGGATAGCGCCTCCGGTAAATGGCGAGATAATAGGGTTCGCAAAGTGCTACCCTTGTCAGATTTTCAAAGAATAAGAAAATAAAGGAAGTAAAATTTTTATACCTAGCTGATGAACTTTTTTCTTCTTTTATCTTCATTGATTTAAAAATCACAACCCTCCATTTCGGATTTCCCGTAGTCGAGTAAAAAAAGATTAAGTGAAATTGTTTGCAATCCTTTTTTCTTTTTGATAGCTCCGTAAATAAAGCACATTGTTTTATTATTAACTCTACTAAAATTATCTTTGTCCGGATGTTTAAAGTATTCCTAAGAAGATTATGTATTCTGATAAATACAGTTTTGTATAAATACAGTTTTATATAATAAATAGTAGGTACCTTTAAACATTTGTTAATGGTTTATATAAGTTTTTAGTGTTATTCCGTTACATGAAATAAATTTACAAAAAATAAACAAACATACGAAAGTCTTAGATATAAATAATTTTGTCTTCAATTATTCTCTACTTTTTGGTTTAAAGTTGGTTTGAATTTTTTCTTTAAACATTTATTGTAGATTGTAGGTACAATTTTTGATAATGTAGGTAGGTACTCTATAAAGAAGTTCAACGAGAAAACCATTAAAAGTATCAAACATAATTTATACTGTTTTTTCACCTTTCTAACTACAAGTTACGTTAAGTATACCTCTTAGCTAGATACAGCTGTATCTACATATCGCAGATAGGTACAGCTGTAACTTAATGGAAGCCTCCTTATATCGGCGGAAGCACTCAATTACATTATAATCAAGGCGGGACTGGCATCCGGCGTTAGACCGATGGTGGCACGTTGCTAACTGTTTCAGAAATACTATATTAATATAGCTATACTACATATTTGTTGATTGTTGCAGCCCTTTTTACGGCCCACTGCTGGGCATATCATTCATACATCAGCCACTTTCAGACTTCCACTGCTGTACGTAAGCCTCCCCTAAATGGAATGGCCCCGGTGGGACTTATACGACTATAAGATTTCATGTTTTCGCAGTACATAGATACTCAAAACAATTCAGTAGGTTTTTAAAACATCATATTTGAATCATGAGCAAATCTGTTTTCCTCCTCATATATTCTTGTTAATAATTTAACTCTTCAATCTTAACAGTTCATTATATAGAGAAGCGTATACTGTCGAAAGTAAATTGACGAGCCTCATATAATAAACATACGATAAAAGTACACGCAACCTCTCGGGATAAAGTTATGAACTAGGTACGCGAAGCGCTTTAGAAATTAATTTATATTCTTGTACAGACGGTTTCACAAATATTATTTTATATTTCCCTAAGCGAGTTCAAGTTAGATTTGCACAATCATAAAAAGTTAACACTTGGAGAAATGTTAGCAAAGGTTTCAGTCAGTCAGCCATATAAACTTGTCAACAATTTTCTTCTAATAAATAAAAATATTATTAAATATTCGTTTGCTCAAAATCTTAAATCTACAAATATTGTTTATTTATTTAATTAGTAGGTAAATAGTTATTCGTAAATATAGTAATAAAGCTTAAAATTTGAGCATGTTTGAAATGTATGCAAATTGTCAGTCCAATAGGGTTTAAAATATTACAACAGTGTAGGTAATACTTAGTGTAATTTTTTGTAATACATAAATACAGTACAGAATACATAAAAATTCTCTTCTTTCTCTTTTCACTCTGTCATTTGAGGAGAAAATGCAAAATATTAAAAAATAAAATTTCTCCAGTTAAAAATCTTAGCACGTAGTATAAAAGCCATAGGCGAGGTTCACCTGTAGGCGCTAATTCCGTAATTACATAGCACAATCTAATCCATCCTCACTTTACGTAGAACGATGTCAGCTTAAATACGACAAACCAACTTATTTTATAGTCAACTTTTTCGAACAAGTGTATTATAGAAATGCTTCTGTAAACAGCAATCTCAAAGCAAAATCCAACCATGCATGTGAATCTGAGAGTTCTGAAACAAATTTTCATAAGATACGTAGCAACAACTAACAAGTCTCAGAACTCAGACAATGGACGAACAGTCGTTGTTGTGGTTTGTATAACGAAATTAAAAGTTTCGAGACATTACAGAATCCTTAAAGTTCCTGGATTCAAATGTGAGTTGGATAAATTTTCTAGAAAGCAGCAGTAGAGCAACGCGGCGGATTGAAGAAGTTAAGTATTCAAAGTAGAATGTTAATTCCGTCCCAGTTGGGAATCAAGTAGGACATTAAATTGCAGCGGTTAAGTTGGCATAACAGTAATAAAACTAAAACCTGATGTGTTTTTCTGGTAGATAAATTTTAATAGCTTCGATACAACTATTTGATTATAGAGTAATCTAGGATTTTTCGTAGTAACAAACATGAACTTAGTTTTACAAAAAAATATGTATTAAAAGTATCTTAAACATTTCTAATGAAATCTTAGACAGTTTTAGTAAAGTTATCTTGCAGTATTTTACAGGAAAAATAACGCCTTAGCCACTTTATGTTGAGATACTCTGCTTCAAGGCGCTTCTCCCCGGCTTCAACTTAATGGAAACCTCCTAATATCAGCGGAAGCACTCAATTACATTATAATCAAAGCGGGACCGGAACCCTTCGCGAGACCGTTGGCCGCTGGAACTTACTTAAATGTCACGGCTTTAATGCAAGCTCCATTCATTATTAAAACACCACTCTCTCGCACTCCAAACGACGACCCTCATTGTTATATTCTTCCACAAAAACTTTCATATCCGAAATTAAATAGGCACGCTCAACACAATAAACACACAATAAGCTTACACAGAGCTTCGCGATAAAATTGTAAAGTACACCCAGAGCTTCAAAAATTAATTTATATTCCTTTATAAGCAAGGTCCTACAAATATTATTTTATACTCGTATTCCGCTTACCGAGCGCTACGGCTACAGGCATCACGGGTACGCTACGGGAGCTTTGGCTACGCACATGTGCGCGGAGCTTACGCTCTACGCTCGTACGAGCATGTGTGTTAGCGATTTGTTAAATTTAGGGTTTATTCAGGAAATTACGGAAGTTAACACCGTATTATAGCTGTCTCGCATATTCAAATTTTAATAGGCAAACAAATTGTGTTTCTAATGTTTCTATGTTTTCGTACTATTAAGAGCCCGTTCACAAAATCATACTTTGCAGGTGTAGTCGTCGATGTGCAAATTCATCGTAAACTACAGTAGAATAAAACTAAAAAGTTAATACTTGTTTAGTTTTATGCAGTTCCCTATTATATTCTTCTTGCGAAAGATACTGGTATCTTAAAATAATATTAAGTTATTGTGAAATTATGAAATATAAAATGATAACAGATCAAAACCTCATTTTCTACCTCAGATAATATTGATGAGTGGGTCTGTGATATTTACATGAGCACATTAATTTAACGTATAAAATACACATATTGGAAGGAAGAAAAACTTTGCCACGATGAATGCTTCCTTTTAGAATTTGTGAACAGAATAGTACTGAAATATAACAGGAAAAGTTTGCTTTTCCTTTTATGGATTGTACGTAAACTTAATATATTTACTTAACGGCAATTATTATTAACGACGCGACTTCAGAATCTTATAAAAATGTTATCGGTCGTATGTTTTAGCTAAAGAAATAAAAATAGAATTACAAACAAAAATTTATAAATACCAATTACTTATATATACTTATATAATATTATAACAAATAACAATATTAAAATACAACTGGCGAATTGTTTTTTTAAATATCTCCTAATAAAAACGCAACCAAACAAAATGTGAAAGGGCGAAGTATCAAATTCGAAAGGCTGAAGGTCGGGATTGAAGCAAAGCCTCCATAATCGCGCCTATACACATATTTACGGAACCGGCGACCGTTTCAGCCACCCTCACTTATTGTAACGTTTAAATACAGCTTACGTCACCGCTCGCCACGTTCAACGTTGCTTACTTTCATGCCATTTACATTTTTACCTTCGATAGCTGGATCTAAATAAACACCTTAAATAAAATTACTTAGATCTCTGTTCAAAGATTTCTACATACCCATTAACTGGCTTTGTAAGTGATCTGTTCTGTGAGCTTTGTAAGTAATGTGTTCTGTTTATAGATCAACGCTTTAAGTAGTATGTACGAAAACAACAACTATACCAATTAAATACTTGTGGATTGGTGAAACTTTGAATTAACATAAAATTAAGAAAAAAGAACCGCTGTCAGAAGGGTTCACAGATTCGTGAAAAAATAAAAAGCGAGTCGAATCACACACATGCTGTCTTTTTGAGGTCGGTTTAAATAACATTACTGTCATTCAATGCAAAAGCTCACTTAATAGGTTTTACATTTCCCAGAATATAGACAGAAGAGTTCATCAAAAATGAATACTGAACTGATACTGTATTGCAAAACATCGAACGGGTATTACGGTCACAAGGTTTTAAAGAACTGTAGCACGCCAATCAGTTGCCTGATTGGAACACCGACGCGATTGCACTTTTCATAACTTTCTGTATTTACATAGTTATAAAGACAGCATTTATTAACTGCCACTTTTTGCGAGCTTTTCGAACTATTATATTATACTTTACTCTTATTAATTTTTTTCTATCGCTCACTCTTCTGTTACTTGTTTAGTTCAAGTTCTATCGGTTGCAAAAGTTGATAGCGCCCTGAGCTTAAACGAAAAATAAAACTGTTCTTCTGTTGCTACGGATACTGCAATTAACGAAATAATTGTGAAGCAAACGAAACTTGCCAATTAAAAATGTGATATTTATGGAAACCGACATCAAACCAAGTGGAAATAAATAATTTGTAAAAACTCTCTCTAAAAACTAGATCTAGTGTTTACTGTACTCTACCTAGTTTTAAATTACAATTGCTAACAATCACAAAAATGATAAAACAGATAGAAATTTTCACAATTTATTGGAACAAATGTGTATGGGACGATATAAAAAGAAACAATACCTATAAAATACAACATTTTTATAACTTGTGGTTTTATTTATTATCGTGATACACCCATATTATTTTTATTTATGAGAATAAAAATGTCTAATCCTATTAATGACGGCGGATTGTCCTAAACATTACAACAATCACATCTATTATAAGTTATAACCCCTTAATTTTATAATTTATAGCATAACCATAAAACTTAGTTAATATGCTTCATAGCTCTTTAATATAATATTAAATGTCGTTTGATCGCCTAGTTCAAGCACATGTTTTTTACGAGACTCGTCGTCGGCACCCGGCAACCAATCCTCCGTCGACAAGTAGGTATTGTGGAATGATTAATTGTTCTGTAAATTGAATCCACCGTGATAAATGAAATATCCGCACAATAGGTAATAAATTACGCTGACCCGCTCGGGCGCAAGATGAAACGGTCTAAGAGTAGGTACACCGGATGTTGCCGGATAATGGATATAAAACACAACACGCGTAAAACACCTGGCCTTACGTATCGCTACTGAGATTTTTCGTATGTAGCTAATACATTAGAGACATTCATTATGTTGGGAATAACCGTTTTCTTTTTTCTCGCGTCGCACTGAAGTTACATGTTACATTACTCGTTACCGTCCCCGATTTTTTTCCACGGCTTTTTATAAAATAGGATGGGATCGCCCACATAACTTTGTTGTATACCTACCTAATATTTATATATTAGATATTAAATACATGCCTGCTACATTTTTAAAGCCTACTGGGCACGGGTCTTTCCACACGACCGAGGAAGGCTTGAAATATACTCAACAGATACGCCATAGTGGCCAACCCGTGTCGAATGTTGTCAATCCGAGTTTAAAATTTGAATCGATTCTATCATGGGGGCTATTCGCGCTTCATATATCGATCTGTAATTGGAGCACATGTACTTGAACAACTGAGTTACTACATTACTCAACTGTTTTGCTATAGCTTTACCCAAAGGATTGCTCCTAATCTACTTACTCACTACGTAGGTACTTACATACTCTCAGTCAGAGAAGTTAACAATCTTCTCTAAGCCTTGACGCTTTCTAACTTGGTCCTGAGGGGTATCGTGCATCTTTGTATAAACTCTAATAGGATTTCACTCCTACATGAGATAGATAACCTAATCATAATGAGCACTTAGTTAGATAGCCTACTTTTTGGTTTTCTTGATTATCGTTCTAATATGTAGCAAAATGTAAAATATGTATTACACCACCACCAATAACCCACTTATCGTTCCTAAAATAATTATCGGGAATTATTTTTAAAATAATTGAAGCGCGCATAGCCCCGCTGGTAGTGTGAATCGCAAGCGATCACATTGTTAAGCAACGTCGGGCGCG
>DWQK01000371.1:0-21849 GCA_018231225.1 Noctuana stator
GTAGGTATTTTTTTAGAAATTGTTTACATCATGAAAAATTCTTCAATTGCTCTATAAACAACAACATACTTAGGGCATATAGTAAGGCCCACAATAACATATACGAGTACTATACTCGTATATGTTATTGAGGCCCTATGAAATATTAAATCCTGAAAAAACATACGTATAAGTAAGCGTATTCGAAACTTAATGTGCCAAAACAAACGTGTTTAATCAAAATGTACCCTGATTAAGGCGACGACCCTCGCAGCCATAAAAAACATTATCACCGCGTCCCTCCGAATAAAAAACATAAAGAACAAATACAATGGGACAGTTTGATCAGATGCATTAGATATTGGCAGTTAGCCGCATCCCATGCTCGCCGTTACGGATCTTAGCCGATTACAACCTATGGTGTAGTTCACACGGAGTAAGTGCTCGTTACGAGTACTAGCTTGCTAGTAACTAATCAACAAATATGGCGTACAGATTTGCATATATTTTAAACATCTAAGAGACATGATAGCTTAAAGGTCGAATATTGGCCAATCGTTTCAGTAGATTTAAGTTCGATTCTCGAGTGCTCCTCTAGATTTTCGTGGTGGACTAGGGTCTAAAGCCTTCTAGTATTTGTAGCAATACTAGCAATTACTAGATATATTATTATATTACTCTTATATTGTTTACCCAAAGATTGTCAGAAAGACATTAATCATACTTGAGCGATACGACCTCCTTTTGGTCACTACTTTTATTTTTATCTCTATGTAATAATTGTGTTGCTCGATGATAATAAAGTATATTTGTTCTAACATTACAATTGAAACTGCTTGTGACAAGTACTAAACGTTAGCTGCTGAGCTAGTGTAATCCAAGCCTTAGACAATAACACACGCATAGATAGATAGCGCTTTCAATGGTAAATGCATTTTACATGAGTCAGTAAGGTAAATGCGAATTCTTTAAGCTATTTACCTGCTAACAGAAAAATATTTTAGTAGTAGAGTAATTACACGCTATATGTATTTATCTTTTCCATCCGTGCTTGTATCAGCTATCTGACGTAGTACTTTCTTGATAGTCGCACCTAGAATAATATGTCTTGGCGACGTTATAGTGCAATAATAATATTATGTATGGCTAATATCAATTGTAAACTCCTTAGACCGGCATTTATATTAGTTTTATAGACTATCTCGTTGTATTGATTAAATGGGTATCAATTTAGCTTGTTGTTTTAGCAGCTCAATTAGTGTAAATGGCCGTCTAGAGTTAGGGTCAAAAATGTCTATACATATCAGTAGGTTCTTGCGTGAGAAATGTGCACTGTACTGCGTCCGCTATTGCAATCGTGACATAATGGAACCACAGTCACTGACATCTCAATTATTTACCGCTGCGATTCTGTCGCACTTCTATTACAAGACCATTGATCAGTTATAGTGATGCCGAATGTCGGCATTATACGTTTTAATAGTTGTAAAATAGCAGACTTGGTACCCTGGCTACCTGATGTAAAGATAGAACGCCCTGTCTAAAGTCATACCTAGCAGTTAATGAGAACAAACATGGTCGCATCACATAAGAGTTGATATGTCCTACACATTCACAGCTCCCCAACTGATACATGAGAACTAGATTGTATTGTTACGGACAGTGGTCTTACCTCCCCGAGTGAACTGTACAACTTTACCACCTCATATAAAAATTGATATAAGGTACGAGTACGTAGATCTTGAGACAAAGATCAGTGGATTCCAATGACTGTCCAGCGCTCACAAATCCATTTGTGAGTACATATTAAGAGAAAACAAACCCATAAATAAGTCTTACACGGTTGTATATTATATCGGATCAGGAACCGAAAGATTTCCCTCGCTCCGCTTTCAAGATGGCCAGCAAAACAAAAAATAGCCTTGAGGGTGAAATCTCAAAGCATTGAGAAAAACATTCGGGCACATTTCTGGCGATATGCTTAATGCACCCCCACACAAATTATCGATTAGAAGCTTTTTTATGCAAGAGGGAGTGCTTTAGGGGAGCGAAACCGTGGGGCGCTCGGCTGAAACAAAAAACCCAAGTGAAGAGTGAAATAAAAAGTTTAAACAAGTTCGATTGCAATGGTTGCCCCTAAGACGTAAGAAAATCAATAGCCGAAGCCGCCCGATGCAAATCTTGTGCATCTTCATTTGAATTTCAATTCCACTGAGTTTGAGACGTAGTTTTGTTCGTTATCCCTCAGACTGATGCTTTCTTATAAATAAACACTGACTGTACTTAGATTGAAACAATCGTACAGTCTTGAATTTATCGGACGCACGCGATTTTTATTTATGAAGCGAGAATCTATAGAATTTTAAGTAAATGGCTATAAACATAAAGGTCCTCGCAAATCAAACATTGGAAAGAAACCTGCAATTGCGATATTCAATACCGCGTGATTTTTGGCAACTGATCATATCTATTGATTTTCAAAAGTATTTGCATACAGTTGTAAAGTTGAGAACATCTATGTGCCGCCGACCTATCGTTTAGTTTGAATTGCAGTAACTGTCTTCAAATGGTTGATACATTCTTAGTTTAAATTTGAAACTATTTGGTATAAATCTTCGAGACTAAGCGAGACATTTAACTGCAACATCTGTACATTCACTTAGTTAATGGAGATTATTGAACACCAATTGTCTACAGCTGCTACCTGATGTAGATATAATAAGAAGTCTCCCTTGATTTTTTATTCACTGCATGTACCTTCCTATATACAATCAATCAACGCCAGTTCGTACAAAAAGCTCCTTGCAGCATCCTTAGCCCACTCTGCCCAATTAAGGACCCCGGGCTCAGATGTGCACTCTTCTTGATCGTTCGAGCGTCATCTTTAAATTTCCGTCGTTAAGATTTAATTTTTATCAGCCCCCTCCGAAGGCGGGTGGCCAACCTGTCGCGCCAAAATATTTTCCTCCGTAGTTTTTTCCCTCCGATAGCACTTACTCCCCTCCCGTTGCACGCATTTTTTTATCATTAAAACCCGGAGTGGGGTCGCCGAACCCGGTGTTGCCAACTCGCTATCATAACAAAACACAATCATACGGAACCGCGTGTTTATGGAGGCAACATCGCATTTTTTTCACAATCGAATTTTCAGTCCCACCTTGAATTCTAATTCTTTGTCTGGAATTCTTACGAATGGAGATAAAATTCAGCAAAAACAATTTTTATATGGAAATATGGCGACAACTTTAATTGTTGCGCTATACATAGTATCTACGACTACCTATCGCTTGACATCAACAGTTAAATGAGCAACAAATATTCAATTAAGGCCCCTTTGTAAGGTAATGCCTCTTCGTTTGCCACTTCTTATAATAATTATTGACTTGACGTACCCATTTAAATCATGCCAATTTCTGTATTTCATCTACAGCGTTCTAGTGATTCACAGCGTTCTCCTTCTCTGGTTCCACAGACTCCTCTCCATATTTAAAAGCACCTTGTATCTGCACCAAGCATCCTACATGGTCGGCCTGTCTAACTATACATCGCCACCGCGCCGAATGTCACGAGTTACCCAACTCGGCCGACTGAGGCCGCTCAAAGTCGGGCATTTGCCTTAGTTTTATATTGTCAAAACACAAAGTGGATACCGCATCTATACCTGTTTAAATGTCAGACAACAACAACAACGTTGGCAACTCAAACGCCGTCCAATAACGTCGACCAAGAATGACACATTTCACTTAGCCTCAACACGATCTGTAATTAAGCCGACTAGGCGTTAATTACAGGCCGCTGACACACCTCGTTCTAATTAATTTTCTTTGACGCGGTCCCCAGCTTTGTTTTCCTTTGCTGTTTACCTTGTAGAGACATGGTATCGTTATAATTTTCTCTAATACCTGAGAGTGTGAATGCGATAATTATTGACGCTGTTATCGACTTACTTTCTTATCGTGCTTGAGGTTTATTTCACCATGAGATGATTGCCATGCTAGTCCACCATGGGTCTTGAGTTCGGTTTCTACACTAATAGCCCCACATTAGGATAACCGTGTCGTGGGTACCATGGACACGTACAATGATAAATTACTTACATACAACGATGATTACACAATTAACTAGATAACAGAATTCCAAAGTCATCATTTAAACTTCTGCCCCAGGAATCGAACCAAACCCTCCAAGTAGCGGATTGATACGTTGATAACCACACGCGTCGCCTGGACTATATCATTAAAATTTCCAGAGAAATCTTAAATCAAAGTGAAATAATAAACTTAGAATGGACAAGGATCGACAAGACTCGGTACAAAAAATACAAAGATAGAACAGGCACATTTAGTTCAGAGTTCAGTATACGTTGTCCTCAATAAACTACTCAGTTTATTCGCGAACGAAATTAAGGTAAGTAAAGCTGAAAAGTTGCTGAAACAAAACTCCCATAATCTCATTAGCGGCAGACGCAGCGTCTAATCCTCATCCCATCAGCTAATTAATCCCACCAAGTTTATTTTCTGGAGTTTCAACTTTGCCGGAAGTAATTTCACGCCAACGTTGACCACTTGATACACTAACGACGTGTAAGCTCTTAACTTGCAGCATTTGACAGCTGTCATTTTACTTCTTACTAAAAATTAACACCTGTAAAATGGTCTAAATTAAAAAATTGTTATCAGTGATCAAATTAGCAAAACTTAAGTGACATGATTGTAAACGGTAGAATTTAAAACCAATTTTACCAGTTTCTGCAGCATGTAAACAAAAAAAAGTTTTATGGTTAAATGGTAAATTATATTGTAAAAATAGTAAAAAAATTTATAAAACAAAAAAAAAACAGCTTTGCTCTAGTAATTATAGTTTATAACTTGAACTTTTGAATTCTACACCCTATCCATTACTTTTATACAACAAAAAAAATTATTGCCTCTTGCAGTATTATGAAAAGTAATGTTACGTTAGCTAATTTAACCACCTCAATTCACCTCGAGTCGCTTGTTAGATCCTCGCGAGCTTTGAGACACGAAGCCAACTTGGGGCCGAACTTCACACTTAGCTCTCTCGGTAAACACTCATGACGTTTCCTAATTAACGGACGCAATTAGTGGTCGTGCGGGAAGGGAGGGGTGATAAGTGGCCCGAGCGGAAAAAGTTGCGAAAATTCGTGGGCTTACGGAAAAACGTGAGACTTGCCTCAAACATCTCGACGTCTGATAGGCTACGTTAGACACCCTGGAGCTAAGGCAAAGATAGTTGGCTAAAACTTGGAGGACTGTTCTTTAAGCACTTTTGTTATATTGATAAATTTGAGTATATAAGAAATACTGCAATATAAAGCTTTAAAAAAATTTAACTACATGTATACTAAATTAGGTTTAGGTACCTACGGTAATTATGTATGTTACCGCAAAGGTACATCTAGCACGTCGATATACAATAATTATAATTTGGTCAATAAAATGGTTTACCTTTTAATGTTAATATATTCGTTTGGTTCTTCTTCAAAATAAACAATGAAAAATATACGAGTCGGTAACTAGGTACTTGTAAGTGACTTGTAAGAAACCTACCTAAAAACTTAAATACTAATTCATCTTAAGTTTTTTCAATATTTTAACAACGCATACCTAAACTCTTAATGACATTAGTATAACATACCTACAACACTTTAAAAAATATTTATTTAAAATTCATTTTTCACAAATAATAAGTACTGGTAGCTTTCCACAAATACTCAACGGGGATTCAACAATGAAAAACTTTCGGAAACATAAAGCTCTCCTTTTCGAAACAAACTTTCACGAGCCTAGTCGACTGACACGACATGGATGCATCAATAGAATATAGACAAAATTTGATCACACACCAACTAACTTGAAATACTTGAAAAGATTTTTAAAAGGAAACGGAGGGAGGAATACTTTATATATACGAGTATACGAGTACACTCTATAATATAATGAAATATACACTCTATAATATGAAAAATGAAATGTACACTCTATAATATAATGAAATATTCGTGCTTTTGAAATTTTATAAACTTCTTAGTTGTAAGATTATTTTTTCTTTCCCCATTAAAACCGGCAAGTAATTATTATTTTACAAATAAACAATCTTACCTTATGGAATTATGTATAATAATTTGAAAATTAGTGCAGACAAAGGGATTACCACGCTAGTGTGAAACATTGCACTGAGAAACGTTGGAAATAGCTTGTTTCTCCAATGACTACATTGACAAACCATAATTCAACGCAATGTTACCTAATGGTTGGTTTTGATTTGAACTTTTGACACTACCTGCCAATTGTGGTCATCAAATTTTGGGCGCAATATGGACACCGATATTTCCATCTTAATTACGAATTCATCGACGCTCATGGAGACCAAATGAAAAATAATTCTTAGTCATATTGTCGTCTTATTAGCATTCCGCCCCCGTGCGTTTTCCGATGAGTAATTGCTTTCTTAATTCGCGTCATCCATCCCCAAAATGGGGCAATTTTTCTTTTGAGCAGCCCTTGTGTGATATTAATGACTATGGAAATACGTAATCAGATTGAGCGTCGATGCAAGTGTAAAAATATAATTGTTTTACAAAAATTCCAACAAACAATGAGGTATCAGAAGTGCTGAAGCTGTGATCCACCAAGATGACTTGCCTTTTGCCATCTACCATTTCATACAATCATCTTGGGTTAACTGGTAGACAAATGCCAACACGCAGTCCGCCCCTTATAAACCCATTTCTTAAGGTAAAACTACGCATAAAAAGCCTACTTTTAATAAGTAAATAAGTATACAAATGAAGCAGTCTATCTTACTTAGCGTGATCGCTAAGAAAATTTCTAGTTACCTTAAACAAAACTGCACTGATTACTTACACAAAAAGTTGCCTCGACGTACTATAAAGCGCAGTTGTAACGATTTCCAAGAAACAATTTCCATTCCCTTGTACTCGTATTTAATTACAGCAGTCTTTGATGCTGTATTACCAAGTATTTAACAATAGCATTTAAGGCCGTTTCGCTGAAAATCCAAGGAAATTTTTACAACTCATAATAATAGCCATAAGATTTAGTGAAAGCGGGGTTTAACAACGTAAGATCGTTAGGCGTTGTTTGCGGCTCGGTGGCTTTCTTTTCCCTTTCTAGGCATTAATTTATTCCCCGAAAATATAAAAGGATTCTGGGTAGACGACGGCGTCGTTAGCGATATTGTAATTTTATTATTTGTATTTTTCCCGAATACTTTTAATCACCAGGAGCGGAGCAATGGATGGAAAGCGACTGTTTCATCGCTGTCGAGGTGCTATAACGCGAATTGCGATAAAATTAAAACCCTGAACAACTAAAGTTGTTGGACCGTGTAGTGTAGTGCTTACCATGCCGGTGCAATATTCGGATAGTCCTGGGTTCGATTCCTAACAAGGCAAAAGTTATGTATTAGTAATTTATGAATTAAGATTTCTGTGTGGCATTTCGTGTGACTATCTTTTATTATTTATTTTTTTCATTTCGAATTATTTTTGTTTGAACATATGATCGTAGAACTGTTAGTGAAATGTTCATTACATAAAATAACAAAGACAACATTACTTATTTGCAAATATGGGTGAACTGGATAATAATATAATTATAGCCTAATGTATAGCAATGCCTAAACCCTTCTAATATTTGTGAAGTGTGTCCACGCCTATAAGTAGAACCACACGACGTTTTTGATAAGGTAATTAAACCTTAACTTTAACTGAAAACGGAGCGATACACTACGCTTGAACTATACCGTTTACCCGCTAAAAGTAAGACAAGTCAGCATGGGGGAAGAAATGAAGAAAATCAAATTTCAATTTCAATTAGTGAAGGATCTTCGCGGAATGATCCAAATCAAGTGAATGAGTATTGATGACTTTGTTCGTTAATATAAATGAGTCATTTGAACGTGGCCGCTCAATCAGGCTCTGTTTATTATTGGTTTGTTTGGACAAATCACCCTAATCTTCTGAGCAATTTGTAAATTAGTCTACTATTGTATTTTAGTCATTATGCGGTGTGGTACTGTGGAATGAATCTGAGCCCTGCGGAATAAGTATTTCAGCTATATATATATAAATAAATAAATATATAAATAACGATTTACACTCATAGCCCCCCACTAGGATTCCCTGTGTCGTGGGTGCCATGGACACATACAGAAACAATTACAGAAACACCCAGACCGAAAACAGAAATCTAAAATCATCATTCACATTCACGAACCCGGGACCCTTCGAATGGTGGACTGGCGTGGCAACCACTACACCACACGTAGGTCGTCAATAGGTACTTAAGCTTCAAAAAAGGGCTTGAGTTTGAAGTAGGCATAAAATTGGTAGTTACAACCGTGGGTTAAACCACGTACCTACCTTGAGTTAAGTTTAAATTAAGACGTACTTGTTATTGATTTGTAACGACAACATTACATACGGTTTTACTTACTAAATTGCCGCTCAAAAATAAACTATATTTTGTCATCCACACTATTTTACCTCTTGGTAACTAAAATCTAATGACTATACCTACCTAAGTCTATCACAACCCTACGTGGTGCCAACTTTAAAAGCTTAATTAGAGGCATCGATTGGCCACTTATAGCGACGATCGATACAATTTTTTACTTCAGGTGGCATGTTACTGCGTTTGATAATTACGGGTAGAAAGTGCGATGCACGCGAGCCACAAATAATTCATTTACTAACCCCTATTGCCACGTACAATCACTTAGAATGTCAGTATGACGGTTCAAATCATGACTTTGTACCTACAATGCTGAAATATTAAAAGTATTTACATGTATCTACAATATTTATATTTGCATACAAATCATATTATGATATATCAAAAATCATTTGAAAACATGCTATTTATATGCTTGACGACCCGTGTGGTGTGGTGATTACCACACCATTTAAAGTGTCCCGGGTTCGATACCCGGCGTGGCACAAATTTTAATGATGAATTTAGATTTCTGTTCTCGATCTGGGTGTTTGTGTATTAGTGTTTATATGTATCCATGGCGCCCACGACAAAGGGAAACCTAGTGTGAGTACAAACTCACACTTACACACACACATACAACTTCTGTAAGTGTGAAGAGTTATTATTATTATTATTTAATCAATAATGCAACTTAAAAAAAAGATTTTCCTAACTGTTGTGTTAACGCTTTTCACTGCCCATGAGATTAACATAGGCTTATGGAATATTTTCAAAGCAAGCTAGATAAGTGTATGAATAATTGCAATGCCTCATCTGAAGGATAAAAAATAATTGGATAACAGCCGATCAATCAATCATCACAGATCGTTCACCAACAGATTATTCAAAAGCAAAAAGGAAAGGATTATATAAATACGGATAGATTAAAATAATTCATTATCAAACCTCGGTATACCGCATAGAATCGTTTAGTCTGTCACGAACACTTAGCCAGTGCAATTACGAATGCATCGAAGCTATTGGAAGGTTGTATATAATTGGATAATAGGCGAATATGCAGTATCGTGACACGTGATGTGTCGCACTATAAAATTCTTTCCTATAAAGTTTAATCGATGACGCACAAAAACTTAATAAGTAGGTACCTATTACAAATATAAATTACCAGTCCTCTTTTAGGCAAGATGATCATAGTTGTAAAAGGTATTTGAAGTACATTTTTTGTTATACTTACCAATAGCTTTTATACCTTAACCAGATTATACCAAGGAATCATAAACAATCAAATTACGACAGGTAAGAAGATTGTTTAATACCAAGAAAGTTTAATCTGAATCAAGTATTCGTTATGAAAGGAAAAATAAATTACAGATCGTCTTAAAAATGTTTCACAAGAAATTCAATTCCTTCAAGTTATTCGTCGACACGAACCAATTAGAAAACTGGACGCCAAGGAAGCCGCAATTAAAAGGAATCCTCGAATATCTTCCGACTTAATGACTTCTTTGCTTGTTAATTCCTTGTCGCGTAGGAGAAAAAACCCCAAGTCAGATTAATTCCAAGTGCGAGTCGATTGTTTGCATAAGCCTCGGCACTGGGGAAACATCACCTCTTCGCCACCGGCTTAAAAAAATAATTAAAATTCGTAATCACTCTTGACTCGGCCCCAAGGGGGATGCAACTCCGTCTTGAGACGGGAGGCGCTTTGGAAATAACGTCGCGGTTGACGCCGGCCGATTCCTTCTTTCAACATTTCAGCGGAATTGTTACTTTTACATTACAAAAATGTCTTTATTACGACGACTCTCTAGCGACAGGCCGCTTGGAATGTTTATAGATGCCTTAAAAATTTTACATGCACGCTACTTCGGAAGTTTCTGACTCGCTTCGTTACGGGTTACCCGCAAAATATGGAAGCTCGACTTATCCTTCGCATGTCCGATGGCAGTTTTGAGCCCTCTTAACAACATATTTGGGCATATTTCGATTACCATAAAGCGTTCAATGTGATGTATAATATGTGCAGTCACTGTTTCGATATGTCACACACACGTACATTGCACACACTGCAGTTATAACCGCATTGTGATTTAAGTATTTTCGGATATTGCAAACGCTAGAAACATGCTTAACCAAAACGTGAATCAGTTTTGTGCTGCATTGTATGAAGACAATTATTTTAAGAGCTCTAGTGAGCACCTCTGACTCCATTTTTGAAATGCTAAAGCTGCCTTCAGTAACCTTTTATTCCCTCATACTCATAATAATAGACAATGCTTTCATTAAGCGGGTCCAGTAACGTTAAGATTTTCGGAGTAAATGTGTACATCGGTGACTCAATAGCATGTAAAATAGCTCACAATGGGCAGACATTTCCTTCTTTCATTCAAAAGAATTCAAGCTTATCACGGTCTTAAATTAATAAGCATTCAAGTTGAGCCAAGTAAAAATGAATGAAGCTCATAATACCGAACAATAGCGTAATAAGGATGGTGCATTTTGTCTCTGAGAGCTCGCTTGCAAAACAACAATAATTCTTGTTCCCGTGAAAAGATTTTCAGCGTTATTCCACTTGAAATTATTATTTTTTTTTCTTGTCGTCGTCTTGCCATTGTCTCGGAGGTAAGTAATGAAGGAAATTGGGGGTTCTTGGGTTGTGCGGAGGGTAAGATTTGCGTAGCCGACCGTCGGCTAATGCCGAATAATGAAACAGCTTTGAGATGTTCCCGCAGAACGACTCTCTCTGGATTTATTAGATTCCACCAAACAGAATTAGCCAACTCCGGCGTAACTATCTGACATAAAAATATCGTTTTTAAAATATGCGCTGCAATTTAGTCCATCGTTTTTTAGAAGCAACTTTCTTCCTATTTTCATTATTGCGACCTCAGCGTAGAGTAGGTATTTTTTAGATTCGGTTACAAAACCCTATTATATCAGTAATTATAATATAAATAAATTATCAATCAGTTATAACTATAACCAACGTTACGATGATATATTAGTATTTACCTACATTGGACAATATTGGAGAATATTGGTTTAACCATCTACTTTCTCAATAATTGTTTAACTGCACCCACGTCGGAGGGTGAAGCAATAATCCCGCGACCACTCACAACGTCCCAAGTCAAACATTACTTTTGTACTACCCCATTTGAATATACCCAAAGCGGTGTTCTTTGCAAACTCCTATATTTCTTGGCTTCATACTCGACCCGACTCACGGACTGCCATCCAGCATTTTTAATCTTGTTCCCTGGATCTTTGGGAACACGTGGGCTCCCGACCCCTCTATGTTTACCTTCCGAAATAGTTTAACGGTAACAATTTGCATCTACTTATGCGCGGTCCGTCCTCGGTTGTTAACTATGCCCTTTTTCGTCTTTACGTTTTTTGCCAGAAGAAATCGTTATCTATACAGCCAGCCGTACAGTCATATTTATTTATTGGACCATTTCCTAAATTGCATACATAATCTATTCGAATTTTAGCATTCTCTGATTTCTGTAGTTTTCTTATTTATACGGCAAATCGGAGGAGCTGAGACTACATTGAAAGCTCTTTAATTATGAGAATTATGAAAATCATTTTAAGACATCAAAGTTATAACTGTTAACGTAATAAAGAACATAGAATCTATGTTAATATACATAGTACAATATGTATATTAACACAGAATATAGGTAAGTTGTTTTTAGAAATTGAGTTGATTTGTAGAATCTTAGAGGCATATTAATACTGTACGACGCTTTTTAGGCAAGTCCTTTCTAAAAATTGAATTATAAAAAAAAATTAAAAAAGCGACACAGCCAATTATCGAGTGGCCGCAAAAATATGAGGTTTGTCAAGCAATCCTATGTACACACGAGTGTTCCACAAAGATATGGGCAGGTTAGACGTGGGCCTAATCGATATCCTTATAATGATTGCCGGAGGAGCTCGCATACGAAATAAGGAGGGCGCTTGACGTCGGAGGTGTCCGGGGGTGGGTGCGGGAGGGGGGGAGATATGAGACGATTTAGATTTTTTCCCTCTTCTATTCTTTCGTTTTTTTGGGGGAGCCCCCTCGAAAAGGGTGAGGAATTTAAGACGGCGATCGATTTTTCGCGTATGCATTGGTATTCTCGTAATGTCTTACTCGAGATTAGAGTTATGTTTTTATGCGAGGTGAGCGGATCAGGAAGTTGGGTGCTTGATGAAGTACGCCGAGCTTGCGGTTCGCGATTCCGCTACCTTTTAAGGAATTGTTGTAAGGACGTGGAGCTTCTTTAATTATTAAAGTTTACAAAAAAGTTTCTTGAATAAGTCTTTATTTAATTTAAAGAGAATAAATGGTAGGTATACTTTGCAATCAAAATTTGATATGGTGATTGTCTAAAGGAATGTGTATTTATAGGAAGAATATTAAATGAATGATTGATGATGAAATTCAATCAACAAAACGATTAATAAGCATTCATACCCGTAACACATTCATACACGAGGATTTCCTGTGTTTTGAGTGCCATGGATACACACACAGAAAATCTAAAGTCATCTTTTAAATTTCTGTCATACTGGGAATCGAACCCAGATCCCTCGGAATGGTGACCAAGCATCCTAACCACTGCACCACACAGGGTGTCAAATTCTCTTATTCTGAATTATAATCCGTATCCACTATTCATATCCTACACGACCAGGTATCGCATAAATTAAATTTATTATGAAATTCGTAGCAAGAATCCCGACAATTAAAACCAGGGCTATTATCAAGCGGATGTTTGTAGGCGTCTTAACGGTGTCAGCCGCATAATTTGGAGGCAAAAAGTAAAACAATATTTTCGTTCATTAATAGATCACCGGGCCGCGATCACAAAAGGCGAGGCGCGAGCCCGTCAAAGGGGCTAAAAGCCTCCAAGTCCACAAAAAAGTCTCAATTAAAACCCCCACGGAAGCTTTTAGAAGGTAATCCTTCAAATTGTTTCCAACGCCCCGTCATTAGCACGGAAAGTGTTAAAAAATAAACTTTTTAATCTTTATTACTCGACGACTGCGCTAAACGGGTTAAATTATTATAGGACAAGCTCTATCTCATTTTTTATTCTTTAACCCTTTGCTGATGTAATTTATTGATGTCTGGGGAGTTTCACTTTGAAATTTAGTCTTTAATTAATGTTCAGTTCAGTGTCTTTGGAAGTCGTGGAAAGGTACCAGATTCATTAATATTTCTTAACTCGAATGAGTTCATTAAGTCATTTTGGATGATTTGTTTATTATGTATTTAAAATATGAGTTCTTTTGTAAAAGAATTTTATTTATAAGCCCGTTGATTGAAATAGGGCTTAAACTAGTACCAACCTAAAACTGAATTGTCTGTTGCATTTTTAATTCAAACATCATTTACATATTTTTTTATTTTCACCGTAAATGAGTAGCTAACGAACACCCTGATGTTAAGTGGTCACTGCAACATATGGACGCCCACATCCAACCTCCAATAAAATAGAGCTAATCATGAAGACTAATCTGGTCTCCTCAATAGAGTGTCTCTAAAAATTGCAACCTACCCAACCAAAACACAAAAACTTGACACAAGATTTGCTTCACAGTGGGTTACGAGCCCAATGGTATTACTTCCAATACCTTCCAATATATAGGTACTCTCCAATATCAATACCTATCATTAGTTTCCTTTACAAAAGTTAAATCCGAATTTATGAGATTTGTCTACACTTAAATAATACGTGTAGTCTATATCGCTACAACATTTCGAACAGTAACGACAAATTGCCTCCTAATTCAGTACCCCCAATTTGTATCACAAATACAAAACCGGATAACTAATCTGAAGCGAAGAAACTTCACTAATTACACGAATAAATCCAAACAATTCCCCGCCAACTCTCGTCCCGTAACAGAGCGGTTGTATTAAAAAGAAGAAAAAAACTTTAACAGACGGAGAAAAAACATTTCCTTGACAAGTTTTATTTACCATAAACATTGTTACGAAAACGCTGCCCAACGCTGCAATGAAGAAGTTTTGCGTCATTAAATTTATTAATTAATTCAAATGAAACCGCGAGAAAAACATTTGCATGCACCCCCCGCTTTCTTTTGTCTCGCCAAACGAAAGAAATACAAGTCACTCAAGAGTTTTTCTCGCAAAAAATCTTTTAAATGGAAATTAAGCGCTTAATAAACCGACCCGTGTTGGCCGGAATTAATTAATACTTCGCCTTGTCTTGCAAGTTTTTTGCCCCTACATTAGATATCATTGCCGACACTCCGAGGGTCGAGGGGAGTGGCTGCACTTTATAATGGTGTAATAATTAAGACAAAGTCTCTTGTTTCGACGATAACTCTCCTAATTATTCGTCTTCGGGTCGTGTCACTGTGTTTACATAGCGATTTTATGGAATGACAATTTGTAATTTTGTAATCACCGTTTTCCCCGTTTATACGCAAATTAATGGTTTGTCACTTCGTTCGTTCACAGCTTTTAAATCGTTGGGGATTTCTCCAAGATTTAAAAGTCTACATTGTAAATCGTCTGCTACCTCGTATGAAGCGGTCTTTATTTGTCGACAAATTACTTCTGTACAACGCGCACGCTCACTTAAAAGTGGCTCGAAATCGGTTTATCTACCGCTCGTACAAGGAATTTCATAGTTATTGAAGGTTGTTTAGCTTTTTAATTAGTGCCTCAACGCGGGCGCGTCTTAAACACGGAATGTCGTAGTTCGGATTATAGGGCCTTGCTGGCCGTTAAAGCAATTTGCTTTTAAAGCATAGTTTACCGCGCTTCATTGTTTTAGTGCCGCCTATTCCCTTACATTGAAACGACGTTCGACTTTGTGCAAGCTGAATGCGTTAAAAAATTGCCAATTAGTAAAAACGGATTGATTCAGATTAAAGAGCACGCCTTGACAAACATTATATTAGCGCCTACGCTCTCGAGGCGCGAGCTTACATCACGAGACGAAAGAACAAGCGTGAAAGAATTAAAAAATTCCGCACACAAAATTATCTCCGCATAAACGCCATGTACGAGGCTCGATCTGATAATGTGGCCCATTAATTTGAACAAAGTTCGCGTCGACACACCGCCGTTCGCCTTATAAAGGTGAGGCGACAAAATTTATAAGTTCGATTACTTTAATCTCGGTTAACTTATGCGAGTACAATTTCAAAGCTGACAAAAGAAATGCACGCAATAAATCTCGTCTCTTTTATCTGGTAAATATACCTGTATTGTTGTAAGGGGGTGTCGTTGTGTAATCTAAAACTAACATGGGGTAATTAATTTAATGAACCGTCATTGCTAAGCACGCGAAGTTTTTTGATCGCGTGTGACCGGCACAGGCGCTTCCATCGTCCGACTCGACTTTCGGACGTACAAATTTGTAGAAGCCGCTCACATGATATTAGCTTACCTACTAAAATATACAATGCAAAATAAAGGTTCATAATAATAATCTTACCTTTGAGTCACATTGACTCCATAATTGTATTATACTCCTAACAGCATAGACTTGTTCAACAAAAAATGTCGACGACTCGAGTTCAATCACCTCAAACGCAGATCACGTCTTCAGGGATGCTATATTTCGCTCCTCTCACAATAATAGATCGGCTTAAAAATCAGCTCTTAATCAGTTTAGCGCTAATGAGGGCGATATGAATTGCGGTCTTAATCCCCGGCCGTGAGGCAGTGTAATAAATAAAGGCATAAAAGCACGCGCCATATTTCTCGATTAAGTGCGAAAGTGAGTGCGTCCGTCGATCGGACCCAAGCGCGCGGTGGTAGGCGCGTCATTACTGCGCGGATTGGTCACGCGAATCAGATGCGCGCTGTCCGCACAATTATAATCAAGTACGGCACGGCAGTCGTAATTCTAAAGTAATCAAAGGTTTAGCCATCTGTTTGTAAATATATAGCTCGTATGCAGACGGACCACGTTGGCGTCGCAAGATTGCAAACTGTCTATTTATGGTAGATACGCCGCGTTTGCACTGATGACGGCGTCATTGTCGTGTAAGCCGGATTTACATTACCAATGCCGAACTTATCATAACCGAAGCGCAAACTAACGTTGACTCATATAATCTTCAGCTTATTTTGCCAATGGGTCAAGTGACAGCGACGCAACTCATTTTAACATTCGTCTAGTTCTTAATATTATACATAAAAACAGACCTAACATCAGATTAACTTTATAGGTAGGTAGGTACCTAGAGAATTCCGATTAAAAACTAGTCTACAGATATCCATTGTTGACACTGCATCTCCATAATCCATAGAAAGCTTCTTACCATAAATAATGCGTGTAGTCTGCTAACTATAATAGCAGTTGTGCGTAGGCGTTCGGATCGACAGGCCTATCCTGATTGTAAATCAGGGCTGGAAAACTATTACTAGTATTGCCGTCTGACTGATGTTTGGACACGGCCAGGCTGTGTTCGAATAAACACCTCTGATTCATGCATTGTATTCGTTTCGTAATGTTTTCTCTAATGGCATTTAGTCCGCGCTATCACTTTACAGATATCGACGTGGCGTCGCGACAAAATTGTCACAAATAGATCGAAGTGTATCGTATTTATTGTCGACAAGAGGGTTAAATTCTTTGAATAGTTTCATAAAATTTGTAGAATATTTGTAGTTTATTTTTTTCTAAAATGTATTTGAATAAAGGTCATTGTTAGATAATTATTTATACCTACTTAGTCCTTTCATTGCCGAGTGTGACATGTCACATACTCGTATGTAATTAAATTAGAGGTATTGAATTCAGACAGAGTTCTACCAGTAAGCGTGCAATGCCATTTTTTATTATTAATAATAAGTAAGTTATAAAAATAAATAATTAAAAAAGGATTATTTTTTTATTTCACTCTACAATCTCTTTTCTATTGTTTATTTTTCTCTATTTTCCAGTTGAATATTATTTAACATTTACATTACCTATATTTTTAACGATTAAACCTTTGTTTCGCAAATGACCATGTCTCAAAACGCCATGCACATAATCGATAAAATATCTATGCTTTATGATAAGAATAGTTTGCAAAGTATTTTATCAGTCTCCCATCCGCAGTACGAACAAGTTCTTAAAGAATTATAAGATTCCCGTCCCTTTTATGGGAGATAAATGAATATACAAGAGTGGAGTAGGCGTCTTAATAGAGAAATTACTTGAGCATAAAATAAACGTAGTGAAGTATATAGGTACAGTTGTTGTAAATTGATAGTGGGGACGCCACGTGCGAACATGTCGGTCGTGTTGATTGTAATTTGTAGTGCGCGAGCGCATGTACACACAAGACGGGATATTCTCCGGCGCTATATTATTATTTTATTCTGTTCGGTAGGCCGTAAAACATGTCCTCTAATCTAAGTGCGATCTTAGATCCTCTGAAAACTTTATTACACGCCTACCGTTCTCTATGCTAGTTCGGTGTTTGATTTTAATATCGATGATAACAGGAACGGAGAAGCAATTCATTTAAAGAAATTTACTTTACGCTAAAAGATTTATGTAATTTTTTATTGTACAAATTTCGGGAGGTTATAAATATTGGTTTAATTCAAATTTAAGTTCACGTTAAATTTATATTTTGACCGGATAATTAAATATTTTATTTTATTTGCAAAATATCTTTTTATTTGCCTCATAAACATTTGTAAAATAAAATCGCATGAATCTTTATCAGATTTACACCATTACTTATTTTAGGTCTTAGATAAAATAATACTTGGAACATAACTTGCATATTATTGCAGATTAATCCATCTGAAGAGCGAGCGAGCGAGCTGAGAGTAATGCTGCAAATTATTACACTACTTAATTTGAACACGCGAACAAAATTAATGAACGATAAATTCAACTTATCTTACACTTATTTTATTGTGATAAAACTGGGTATCTATGTATCAACCGTACTTAAAAGTATTTGTTTTGCCTAAATACGAGTGCGTCATAAATTATGGTTTTAAAATATTCTGTAAAAATGTTACTTTGTTGCAATTTTGAAAAAATGTCTTAACAATATAGCATAGCAAAATTAATACAAAAATAAATTATATTTTATTTCAAATTACTATTTATACAAAACAAAGAATAAACAATATTATTATATCCTTACAATTCAAGGTATTTTTACCACAACTTAATCTTCATGTCTGTACATCGTATCAACATACAAATCAACAAAGTATACAGTAGGTAGTAACTTAACTTGAACAAATTATCGCTATACATCAATGCCACGTGTGTCCACTGTTTTGCTTTTTATAGTTTTACAGTTAAAATTGCATTTTATTATACCTCTATTTTGCTCTATAACCAGGTTTAGGAATAGGTATATTGAGAGAAAGTACCTTTTTTATCGTTTATGAGTAGCAAAGAAGCATGCAGGCCATCTGATGTTAAGTAGTCGTTTCAACCCATCCACGTCCAACCTCAAGAAGGGTCGTCCTATCTGAGAGCATACGTTGAGGCGTTGCAACTCAAGAAGACTAAGGTGGTAGCCGGCAAAAACTAAGGGGACATTGCCAACTACTTTTTTAATTAATGAAGAAGTTGAACTTAAGCAACCACTGACTTACATTTTTTCAAAATGCCTTTAAAAACTATCTCAAACATTCAATATTAGCTCCATGAAGTTACATGGGAAGTAAATACGACGTCTATGCTACATCACAGCGTCTAGTATCTTTTATGATACGATAACAGTTTCGCCGTCATCAAACGTTAGCTTAACTTAGAAAGCGAGCCTGCAGCGTGGTAAAGTTTTAAGTGCACTATGCAATATAGTAAAGTTGTGCTGTTTTTGACAAATTAAATGTTTCCATATCGCCGTAAGATGGCCCTTAGCTACTAAACACTTAACGTGGAAGTAACTAAAACTGAAGGTTTTTATTAATTACTGGTTTTTTCACAACAACGTGGGCAAATTTGTATACAAACTCGGAATTTGATTCAAACGAACTATAAATTTTAGAATTTAAGTTAGGTGACATTTGTAGGTATGTATGGCTCACCCCAAATCGAACTACTCATAAACATAAACTACGCTGCACAGTAAAACATAATTATGTAGGTATCATGTTCTATTTTGTTTTTTTTCTATCCTACTTGTATTCTGTTCTGTTTTAACGTCCAAATCATTTATAGACTGACCACACCACAGCGACAATGCTACCAACCGAACAGATAGTGTAGCGACGCTGCCTTACCTAATATTATTTATTAAGCTTTTAGCGAAATATCAAATGCGTTTTCCAAAAGCGCGCAATAAACGTTTAATGAAACGATCAATTATTTATTTTTAAGGTAACGTATTGACTTTAGAAGAAAATTTCGGTCAATTTAATTCAAACTTCAAATTGAAATCCAGGCTTCATTCTCTCCCATATCCGCAGGATTCCTGTTATTGCTAACGGACTTTGGCAATAGCATTACACGATGATCATATTAAAGCCGATCGTTAGAACAATTGCCAACTATGTGGTAAGATATTGTGAATTTACCGGTATGCATAAATTATCAAAGGGTTAATAGAACGAACGCTATTAAAGTATTGGAGGGAGACGATACATATGGTGTAGTGGTTATCATAATATGTCAGTTTTGCTTGTACGTTTTTTAACTGAAATCAACTGCAATTACAGTTGACGAAGCTACCCAAGCATTATAAGAGTCACCTACACAATAGCTAACTTGATATGTTATTCATTTAAATTCAAGGAATGTAAAAAATCAGATAGGCACACAACATAACACATCTTCATCATATTCCTGACAAGACGAATAGACGCAATAAAGTTGGAAGCTACAACAATAGTTTCACCATTTGCGAGTAGCGATAGTAAATTAAAAGATTTTAATAGGAACTGGTAGGAACGGGTTTTTAACGATAAAGAACTACGCTGTGAAACACAAACGTATCGAAGTCATTCAAAAAAGGAACTTTTTTGAACGAATTTCGCACTCAAAATGGTCTCTCTCGATCTCGATCTTAATTAAATTTTTATTATAATAAAACGTAACACGTAAATCAATGGTAGATAGATACGCATACGGCGCTTGTCAGTGGATGGTAAACTTAAATTATTTGGTCCTAGTTTATCGCGAAACAATTATGAGTGAGACAAGTATTTATTTTTATCAATAATAGTGGCATAACGCCTACGTACGGATTAATTAACACACACGTGACGCTTTACGGAAACGAGTTCTCGATTTCGATGTCAACGGTCCATCGAAACAGAACGGAACTATAAACACAGCATCGATGTATTAATTGTACTGGATTAGCTTTGTGATTCATCCCAACACTATTCGGAACCAAATTATTTAAAAGGCCACTCCTAAGCCTAATACTGATACTACGGTTAGTTTAACTTTAACTATAGTTAAGTTAATCTTTAACAAATTTAGTTACACAAATATTTGTGTTTTTTCTATACACTATACTGTACCTACCTACTAAATATTATGTTTGTATATTAATACGTGAAGAGAAAATTTTTAGCCGTTTTCAAGCACCTTACGGCGGCGAAAGGTATTTAAAAATATACCGAAAGTATTCTTGTTTCTTAACAATATAAATAGGACCAGAAAAATATTCGAAGAGATACAACGAATTTTAAGTAAAGAGATGAATGAAACAGCTTTACAGTTACATCAATGTGTGTAAACTCATTCGGCGCACATAACGTTTCACAGCGGAATTTTACGACGGGCTTAAAATGACATCATTTTGACATCACATAATTTCGCACACGGTCCATACTGTTTACCACACCAGAAGTGGAATTGCGCACAGTACAATAGCCTTTAAGAAAACGGCAAAATGCTTATATTCGGATAAATTTGGGACATCTTCTTGATGTAACTGTCTTGCTTGTTGTACAGCCGTAAACCGAAAACGAGATTATCTCGATTGAAAATCGAACCTGATACCCTTCGTTTAACGGGTAACTGTGCCAAGATTGTTTTAGACAAGCAGTTCGCAAAAATGCACTAAAGCTTTTTTGTTTAACACTGGGACACTATGTAATTATACTAAAATAAGTCGCTATTTTATTTTATAATGAAAAAAGTTAACCTTGAGATCATCCCAATTCGATCAAATTTGGACAGGTAATCTATGAAAAGTACCTCTATTTATGTCAGAATAAAAACTAAGAAATCTATTTTCAAATGTTATCTAGTAGTCATTGTATAGGGTGTTGAGTAACTTGTACCTACTTATTATTGATTTTGCTTTATTGTAGAGCCTTTTTAAACGGACAGGACAAACGTACGATACTAGGAATGTCATTCGGAGAGCCCACAACTATTCTGTGACTGTTGTAGAAGCCATTATTTCTCATGAATGAACCGAGGTGACCGGTGAT
>DWQK01000372.1:0-21824 GCA_018231225.1 Noctuana stator
CGCTCAATTTCTCTAATTAATTAACGATCCTCTAGATAAGACACGCTGACAACCTTATTTGTGGCAAACAAATCTTTGAAACATAAATTTTAACATACACGTTTCTAAACTTGTAAACCTTATGCACATTTTCCAGTCTGCTAATTAATACTTTCCTATCGGATCAGCAATTACAAAGGACGAAATAAAAAACGGAACCTGCGAGACATAACGCTCTTTTAATAGGCTCAAGCGAATATCAAGCCTCTGAACTAAGATCTACGTAATAACATTAATTAGGCTCTTTGATATAGGTACGAGTACGTACATTATGTTTTACGTGTTAGAAAAATAATTGAAAATTCATTCGGCGTGCAACTGTTCGTTCTCGCGCTAAATATTCGTGAAAGATTCACTCCATACGAGAGCCAACAATTTACATTTGTCACATAAATAAAAGAAGCAAGCGGCCTCATTAGGCGACACCGCGACAGCACGCCGGGCCGCCGCTCCGCCGCCACGTACGCCGCTACCCGCTACCGTGTCGTACTCCTCACCAATAACGTGTATTTGTCAGGATATTTCCACATAATTGCTCAGGACTCCGGCCTCCGCTGATTATTTTATTCGTTCTCCGCCTTGGGGTTAAAAGGGTGAGCACGACGTGGCATATCCTACCGCTCGCTTATAAATATGGTGCACTTAAGGATGAGTGGATGAAGGGACGAAATGAGTTGAAATGATCTCATAGGCCATTAAATTTTTTTTCTGCGTACTGTTAAGTTATCTTTACTTACTCTGTCGCGGTGAGTGGCGGTCGAAAAGCGACACTTTTTAAAAAATCTATTAAGTGTATAATTTATTAAAGGCTGCGCTATCGATACATGAGCGAGGCTGTCGGTGGCGTGTCGCCGGGATCGGCCGCTATCGCCCGTGTATAAGCATGTGGTCAATTTGTCGGCCGCTGTCTCATCTACTATCCTGTATTAACATTTTCGGTCCTATTTTTCACTAGAGTAAAAATTATGAGTTTTCGAGTTGGTCTCCTTTTATTACAGAAATTTAGATAAGAAGTTATGGTCAAGCTTTTAGTGTCGAGGAATTCAAAGTCTACATAATTATACTACGTTTTATTTTATAAACAACAATTTTAACCAAAGCAATGAGGTTATGTTAATAAAAAAACGGTTAAAAAGAAATTCAATTAATTTTATTACAATTCTATATATATGTAACAAGACATTTTTTGCTTAAGTCATAAATAATATTAGTACCTAATAGCAAACAATATTATAAACATTTTTGTTGGTTGGAATCTCAGAGTGATCCAGTAGGTACGGCACAGAATAACAAACAGGCTTTAAAAACGGTCAACGTGAACTAATTCCCACAATTACAATGACATCAAATAAAAATAGCGACGTGACAGCATAGGCTCAGTATTGTCATTGCCTAAATAAATCAACAAGTAACAACTAATAAAATATTCTTCATACATGGTAACGGTCGTGCAATACAGACGCCGGCCGCCGATTCTGTGAAGTTGTTTGGAAAGCAGGCTGTGATTTGCAAGGTCACGCGTATAACACGGATGTTCTGATATTGAAATGTACAGACGTGCTTTATTCACCTACATATCAACATATGCAATTTGAAAAGATCCCAGCCAAGTTATTGTCACCTTATTAAAATAAACCTTACGCACTCGCCGGAAGCCACCATTTCACTTGGAGAAAACTCTATGTTTGAATGTTGCCCAATGCGACAGCAGTATGAGAAACAAATACTCATATTGAATACGAAACAGACGAACGGTACGACACTCGGTATGGTAAATTCCGTATTGCGAATTATTAAATTATTTATGCCGCATATCGCGGTATGCCGGTCGCCGATCGCTGAACCACAATATCGGGAATCCCTGTTCGCTACTAATGCAATAATTTGGCGTATTTTGCAATCGCGTATTGAATATTGAATAGTTGGTAAATAGTTTATGTTCCCGACGTGGATTTCAGAGTACGTGATCCGGCGCGGCCACTCGTTGTGAAATTGCGCGATACACGAATAACATACGTTAACAAGTGACCGTTTCGAATAAAATTTTATGTTCTCGTTGTGTTTAGATTTATATCAGATATGTGATGGATCACTTGATCTATTTTCTGGCTCTTCTCTTAGAGACTTTGAGGACAAAGGCAATAAACTCATTACAAGTGACTATCTGTCTTTTCCTTTTCTGTTCTACGTATTCGCGGCTTTTGATGTACCTAATATTAAATAAGTTAGTAACAAAATAAGTTACTACTATACATTTCATGTATAAATTATATATTAGACATGATAATTTAAAAAATAATATAAGAAATAAAACCCACCAAAAACATTTTCATGTAAAATGCCGCAATCGCGTAATAAAAAGTGTATAAAACCATAACAACGATTAGTATTCTTCATAAATATTGTAACATTATAGTTTCCGAAATGTATTCAGCTATTGGCCTGCCAACAAGTTATTGTGCAGAATATAAATATCGGATACAAGTTTTATTGCGAACAAGCACGACATGGCACTTCGATGAGTTAGTTAAGTAGAATGATGACGGAATAGGCTTGAAATGTTCTACATTATATACGAAACCAGTAATGTCTAGTGGTTGAAATATGGCCTACCATACCTACCTTCCAATTGATCTAATTGTTAAAATAAACCATCCAGCAACACATTCAAACACCCATAATGATGACAGTGGTCTGAATACTTTTTTAAATATGTGTTCTCCTTCTTTATTCCTAGTGACGTAGACTGCATCGTTTTAGGTTGAGAACTTTGTTGGACTGGCCCGACATGACATACCTACTATACCACACTCATAACAATAAAAAAAGCCACATCACCAAGTCATCGTTAGTTTGAAAAGATTAAAAAGCATAGACGAACAAAGCCCTGTTATAACGTACAAATACCCCCCGTTAAAATCAGGTGTAGCCCTAATAAGACAACGTAACATTGCGTGCTGAATTGCAGACGAAATAGAAATGATTTAATTTCGTCGAGGAACTCTGGAAGCGAGGGCGGTACCTGCGGTGTACCTCCGCCATCGTTTGTCATCACCGCATCGCGTGACTCCATAGTGTTGACTTAATGGAGTGCTCGTGAACAAATTCAAAACATGCTTTCTGATACGGTTAAACTATCGCTCTCTGTTATATCACTGATTTATAGCCGAAACCAATTTTGTGCGCCCCTCTTTTTAACATCATAACCGTCTACTTAATCACCTTCGTTATGATTATAATGTTTTACCATTGTTTAAATTTTACCATTGCTTAAATTATTTCCTATATAGGTACTTTTATTTTCTATGAATAGTAAACGAGCGTGCAAACCAGCTAGTGTGAAGTCGTCACTGCAACCCATGAAGCCCCACGTACCACCTCAAATAGAGTAGAGGCCATGGATAATATCACCTAACCATCGAACCACAAGAAATTGTTCTCGTATTCATTACCTACGCAACACCTACCTTCTATTGCTAATCAGCTGATAAGACTTGTAATTTATGCTTAATAGAAACACGAATAACGAGCTAAAAAATAAAATATCGTGGGGTCTCCGAAAGTTAACCCCTAGGCGCCCAAGGGGACGGGGGATCGTAATTGAAAAATAAAAGGCTGTAATAATAGAATTTACATTACGTGCTCTTCAATGACAAATGTTGCCGTCTGCCTGCTTTTGTCAGGGAAGACATTGACGTACATGTCCCTACAATTTTCTCATTCGTAGGTTCACTCATTTTCGCGAGTAATTTGGTATTGATAAGTGATTATTTTTCAATTATTTATGATTATTTCCATGAAAGCAAATTGATAATTTCATAAATTGATTTAAGTTATGGTACTTGATAAAAACTTAGGGGGTCGATAATGATGTTAATACTCTCACTCCCTAAAATTTTACGAAAGTCAGTTTATTCTTATGTAGATACCATTTATCTTCCAACTTTTTTTTCCCACTAAAACTTAGTCTATGCTCATTTTATATTATGTAAGTAGGTAAGTATTGCTACTACCTACTAACTAAAACTATATTATTATAGGCACGCAGCAATAACATTGTCTAAAACATGTGTAGACTACATTAATGCACGTAGATCAGAATATTAAGAAAATTCACTCACAATTCCAGGTACAGTTTGTGCTGCTAAAGTTTTCTCAAGCTCAACCAAATTTCTAATTCGTATTTTTTTTACTATTTAGAGTGCATTCATATGACATAGATTAGGACAAATGCTACTTATCTATTTCTAAACCTTATTTCTACATCTACATGAGCATCACCTACCTACTAAACAACAACTAATAACAACAATGATGAAAAGTTACGGATAAAACAACAATTTCGTCATTTTTGTTGTCGCAAATATGTAAAAAGTGCACGTAACTTTGTCATCCATATCTTCTTATAACCAACAATGGGGAGAAATATCATACATAGTAGGTATTTATATTAATCACGTACACAGTTTCATCCTAGACTTTGGCTAGCGCGCAACATTAATGGAGCCAAATAAAACGCGTACACACACGGGTACATACCAAAACGAATTTCCCAAACATTTTGTATGCAGATATTACGGTAAACGGTAGGATTGTTTCGTGCGCCAGCCGACATTTCCGTACAATACATTCGGCCGAGGCGTGGCGTAGCTAGTTAGCCGCAAGTGAGATGTAAATATGCGCTGCTCTGGCGCTCGCGCAGGGGTCGCCTAGTATCTCTACCGCATTGTACTCTCCAACGCGCCCGCACAGATTCTACGGATTTTTACAGCTGGGAATTCAGCAACGCTAATATAACCCAAGGTTTTACATCGCATATGAACTTCTCCTTGAAGAAGAACGGAATAACTACGAGTATAAAATGTTAATTCTTCATATTAACTTATTACTTTTGATGCCCGTTGTATATACCTATATTATGTTGTTTTTTAACAGACGTCAAACCACGTTATAGGCACTTTAGGTTGTTCGGAGTGGCCACTAATATCTATCCGCGCAAAGCAATATCCAATATGCCAATCCGCATTGGAGCACCGTGGTGCAGTATGCTGGAGCATACTGGCCTTCCCCGATTATTGAGAGAGACTGGTACCTACCCAGCCGTAGGCTGAGTAGTAAGAGTGAAAAGTAAGAGTTGCAGGCAAGGCTACTTCCATATAATTAATGTCAAGTTATTTCACTTATTCAAATATATTATGATTATTATAGCATTTGGAATAGTTTAAACAAATAATTACCATTCTTCCATTATTGTGTCTGATAAAAACGCGGCGTGCTAAACACTATTCTCAATGTGTCTAGTATAAATTACAAAGACAGGCATTTTAATGATCTCCATACACCCAATTATACTAAATATGGTTTGAAAATACCTAAGAGTCGCTTCGAAATGACAGGGCACCTGTAAATGACAAGTTTACGTACAAATTGTAGTGTAATGTTTGTAGAAACCGCAACCACAACAAAACGTGAATGTATAAAAAAAGAGACCGTTCGGTTAACATGAATAAGACTTATTATATGCAATCAGATTGGCGCTGGTGTTTTTAAAACTGAGGGTCTTGTGGCCTGATCTGGTGATAAAACGTCCATACATGATATTCACTAGGGATTATTGTTTTGACATGTAGGTACTTTACATTGGTTTTATCATAAGACTCTTATGAATAGAAAGCTCTAATTTGGCATGGGTGTGCTTATTAATAATGGCGCCAAAGCAGTGAAATAAAAACATCGAAATAACACCTGCTCTACACGTAAAAATGATCTTTTTTTGTCGTCTATACTATTGTGAAGGATATCGTTAGATAAGTTATTCAATAATATTGCGGTTATGTATAAAGATAAATGTATATGTATAAAAATAAAATGTTGATATGTTGTAAAAGAATGAAGTATAAATCTATACCTACAATTGAATACGAGGCAATTAACTGGTGTATCTTGAGCCTGAATTATAATCCGAGCGCGTCAGGTATCTTGAAGACTTGTCACTGTTTTTACGGTAGCTAACATGAAATGAAAGGTGACATTAATTTGTGTGTATTTATTATGGTAGTACAGCATTGTTATCGCAATTCAAAGAGAATCATGAATTTTCCATTTTAAATTACTCTACAAATTTTAATGGAAGATAACTCATAACTAGGGAGGTGGGGAGTCGTTTTTTCAACCCGACTAATTGGCGCTAGAATGGACTGAAATAAAATTTTAGGCTTTTTAACTGTTTTTTTCTTTACAATTAGGTTAAACGTATTTCAAGAAGGTAAACTTAAATAGAAGTTACATAAATTATTTACACTTAATTTTATATATCCATAATTTGATTCCCTACAGACTTACAGCTATAGTAATATAACTAAATTAAAGTACAAAAGTAACAAAACGCAACTATAATTACGTCGTCTTTGTTAACTGTAAATATAATTTTAAATATTTAGCGACCAACTGGCTCCGAGCATTACAAATATGAATACAAAGCTGTTTCAGACAAAAATAGTATTGTATTGCCATATACGGTGACTCAGAGCTTTAAATGGTGGGTGTTGACAACTAAGAGCAGTCGAGTAGCGCATATTGATATTTTATTTGCATACAATTATAAATTCTATAAAAAATGCATTATTCCGTCGATCTGAACGGACTCGGTGTAAACTCACTTTACGCGTAACAATGCATAAACATAAGCCTTACTACTTTTCAGCGCGTTTTGCACAAAACGAACCGAGAATTATTGTACTGGTTCAGTAGTATTTCAGATTACATACTTTGTTGATAAAAAGCATGTTTTAATTACCGTAATGTCATATTTCTAACGACGCGCGCATAGGTCTGCTACGGTATATAGCAGGAAGGCTCATAGAATAATAATGACTCCCAACTCATTTAAAGGGTCATGGAAATTACTGTGACTTAAAAAAATCACACATAATTATTTGTAACATAATAATATAATAATATGTGCGCTTATACATTTTAAAAATAATAAGTACCAACCTGTTTCAAAGGAACTCTAAAAATTACATGGGCAATAATTATACATAAAAAAAGAAGAAAATGCTTCAGAATCATACACGATCGGCATACTTATACCTTAATATGGGTTAAACAATTGTATTAAAATTTGCATATTATGACACTTAATGCAGGTATAGCAAATTTTATATTCTTTACAGATCCAGTCAGTCTCGATACGTATAAATATTATTATCTCTGTAAAGAGCAAAAAATTATTGATATCTACTTATTTATAACTCTTTTAATGATACCCTATTTAAAATGTAGTAGATCAATTTAATGTGATCGAGACGCACCAAAAGAATAATATATTAAAAATAGAATTTAGAAAACTGGAATAACTTCACGTTTAAGAATTATTCTACACTGCATAAGGAGGCTGTTTATTTACCATTTCATTGCTTTAAAACTACGAGACTATTTATGCATATTATTATGCTTAAATATAGTTATGTACAAATAACAAAGGCGGCGCAGGCGCATGCCTGGCGAAGCTCCCGCGCCACACCTAATTAACCTGGGACGTGACACGGCCGCGTTATAAATTTTAAATCTGTTAACGCGCCCGCATTAAATTCGCCAATAAAAATAAATCTAGCCCGAGAAGTAGAAACAAAACAGATAAGCAAATCAGATAGCCGAGGCCCGTAATTTTGCATTTAGCGATCATACCAGCCTAATGAGAGAAGTTGGTTTATTTTTACTCATATGGGCTCGTTTGTTTTCCTTTCGCAGTCTAATTTATTTTATTTTTGACACCTTCCTTTAAGTTCTTAGTTTGACACACATGTACATCCATTTATTGAAATGTCTAAACAAAAGCACATGTATAAAGTATAAACGATCAAAGGTTGTTGCTGTACAGAATGCGAAATTCCGCGACCTAAATGCAAAATATTGCAACTTTAATGTTTATTGCTCACCTTTCACTATTCTTAATAAATCTTGCAAGGTACCTATATCGTATTATGAATATAAATTAGGCTCCATTCTTCTCGCTATATGACCCCCAATCTATCTATCTAGTAGGTTTTATAGTAGGTATAAGTATATATAGGTACTTATACTGTAATAAACATTTTGATTCGTTTTTCTCTACATTAAATATTTTTTTCGAAATTTCTACTTGGGGGACTTTAGTAATGCTATAAAAGCCAACAATTTTTTTTTTGAATTATTGTATATCTGTCTGTGCATCACGTAAAAACCAGTGGACAGATTTAAACAAAACTTGGTAAACTAATGCCTATATTACGGATTTACATATTATATGGGTACCTACTTTTTATTCCGGAAAATGAAAGGGTTTCTAAAACATTGACATTTTATTTATTGGGTATTTAGTGGGTAGTTGGAAAAACATCCATCGACGTTGATGCTTCAATGTAAGTCTGAGCCATGACACAGTCGTTACGCTCGCGCCGTGAAAGACAGACGTCTGTGCTTCCTGTCGTAACCTCCGCTGGTTAGCCGTGCTACGAGTTTTGATTTAGTGCGTAGTTTAAGTGACGCTCTATCATCCGACGACCATCATCAAAGGATCATCGCTCGTGCCTATATCCTACATTGAAAGAATGCCGTGTGTGTCACACCGTGCTATTTGTCCCGGATCGACTCGGACGTAAAGGTAAGTGGTTTTCCCTTACCCATTACCTTTGGCCTGATTGTGTTTTATCTCCCACTTTCATATAAATATACCGTCTACTTCGAAGCACTCAGTGCGACCTTCAGACTGTATGCGAGATTAATAACTAAGTTTTCCTGTTACATTTAATCAAAAACATAATTTAAAACCGAGTCTAGCTATAAAGTTGTGAGATCCAGTGAGACAACGTTATATTTTTGAGGTCAGTTAAAAGTGACTACTTAATACTGCGCGCACGTTAGGAAATTTTATGACTGCATATAATATTTAAACTATAAAAATCGGTACAAAAAAAAAAGACGTTGAAACCAAGAAAAATTCTGACAATAGGTATTAAATTAAATACAATCTATGGCTAAGTAATTCTTTTACTCGATTAAACGTGAATTTAATCCTTTGGGTGTATACTCGTAATTTCCATTCTGCCAACTATATTTCAAGCATAAAGGATACTTCGCTTTATGAAGAACTTTTAATTTTGTATACGCCGTATTGCAATCCATTTTCTGCTAAAGGGTGTTGTAGTATATTAAACTAAGTATTAAGCAGGTTCAAATAAGCGTTAAACCATTTTAGACTTAATTTAATACTTTCAAGTAATAATTAACAGATTAAATACTAATAAATAAATTTCTCTAAACGCAATAATATCAGGAGCTATTTGGGTTATACCTATTACCAATAGATATCTATATTTTACAAAGAATTCCTTAAGAATTCTTGAGCTATTTATTAGCTATTTATTTAAGGTTTTGTCGCCAATTGTAAACAAAATGAATATAATTAAAATCTAAGCCGCTCAGCTGTTTTTGATAAATTTACTCTGAAAGTATAATTACTGTGAAATTAGGCTGTTAATATTGTGCTAATGCACATGCAAGTGACGCAAGGGAACCAAAAAGTTTGGTAGTCGTGTCAATAATATTTATAGTATAAGTAAAACCAGATGTATGTATATTTTATTTGGTTTACAAAATATTGACCATTCAACGGTACGTACATAGTGTTAGCTTCTTAGTAAAACATTATCGTTTTTACCTTTAAGGACCTTACCTTATCGTAATCCCTATGCGTTATAGATATTACAGTTTTAAACTCTTTATATTGTAAAATTTATAAATAAACCTAATTTATAAAACAGGTACGAGTATGTATTTCTCAATGATTTATGTACTCATATGTGTTTTGTAGTTTTTTTTTAATGTTTTTACTTAATGTTTTTACTTAATTTCATTCAGTAGAATATTACATCATTATTACACTTAATACATTAAATTATTTATATTATATATAATCTGTCTTTTACCCTTTAGTCAGTATTATAAAAAAAAATACCTTACAGAAATATGTATATGAGGAGCCAATACCTCAAGCCTTTACGTATACTTACTTTTCTGGTAACATACGAATATGGTGTTAAAATAAATAACCTTCAAGTTCTAACAGGGTTAGGTCGCAATTATGCAGCGTCCTGTATAAACAAACACGACCGGCCGTGGCAGTTGCATGGCGAACGGAGTAGCAGCTACCGATCATCGAGTGAAATATATAAATCGAAGCCTTATCATCTTCGGCGATCACCGCGAACGGCTGCGGCAAGCGGCCGAGACGTGAAATAAATATCCATTTCCATACTCAAATGCGAGCAGGAATGGAGAGCAAAGACGCGGGCGCAGATCCCGTCAGCAACGTCAACCCCTCGCGCCACTTCCACTCCTGACAGCCCTGCACCGCTGATCTATAACTCCTTATTATTATTTGAATGAGATCTATTGATCCCGAGGTGTGGAACTCGCGATCCGACCCGACGAAGATCATTTTGTTCGACTGGAACGACCGCTTTTGAACTAACTTGACGTTACAATGGCGCGCTGTGACGGCAATGATTTAAAATCTGTTAACAGGACGCTCCTCTTTTTAACGATTGGTATACAATTTCCATAAATGGTTTTTCCAGATGATCTCAGTATTCGGAATGCATTACACATAATAAGGAATAACACGGTCACGGTGCTGCATAAAATGAAACATGCCCCTTTCGAGTCCTGATACGGCGTCGGGCCGAACAATAGTGTGAGGGATAATACCTGATAGTAAGAATGAAACTGAAATCCCCACAGTAATGAAAAGCCAGCCCATACGCCCTATATTATCTCGACTAATTATCTCCTAGCCACAACCCGACGAGGAAAATATTCCATTTAGCTATCGATAATACACACTAATGCTACTTCTGTTGTTATAAGTTTTTCTGTAAGGATTTCGCAATAATTATGATATATTTTATGTTATAGAAATTGTAACGATCCAATAGCTTATTGTATAGATAGGCATAGTATTAATAATAATCTTATAGAATCTGTAACATTTTTTTTATTTATTTATTTCAGATAATAGGTACTTATGTATAATAGTTCAAATCAGGCTTGCTATCATAAGAGACCTACATGTCTTGATGACTCACCCTACTCATACAACGTACAGCCTACAATACAAAGATTGCTCTTGATTGACACTATAAGTAGGACGCACCAGTTCTCAACTCAAGATCCCGTGCCAATCATCGGTGATAAAATAATAGGTCCATTGCAGGAAGCGCAGTTATTCGCAACGTCGCACCACCCGCCGCCCGCGCATAGGGGCTTTTAATCAACACTTTATTGTTTAATGACCCCTCGTCCGACTCGTAAATTAAAAGGGTGACGGCTCAAACCCTATTGACGAATGCGTAATATGTGAGCGGATTTAGTCTGAATATTTGATGATAGATAATAGCGTCGCTGCGTCGAGGCAATACCTATACAGTATACACGTTTACGAACTGCATTCTCCGACTGAATGTATGGAGACGAATTAAACGAGTCAGGGTCGTCCAAAAAGGACGAAACTACACGGGCTTAAGTGTGATTTCTAACCGACTAACTATGAAATTATGTAGCTCTTGTTCACGTTTGTATCTCTGAACATTGTGGATTTTACAATAAGTCGCATAGAATAGCGATGTAAGCTTTCGCAACGGACAAGGTTATCCATTTAAATGGTAATTCCATTTAACTTTATAATATTTACTGTTAAATAAAGTCTAATAAGATAATTGATAAATTGAATGTCATTTTATAATATTATTAACTTTATAAACTAAATGTAATCTGAAATCACTTTAAATACAATGCTACTGTTTCTGTGAGCCTTTCAACACTTGTTTGATAGTAGATACGACATCAGCAGTAGTTAAGCTGGAGTACACTGTTGCTATGTAAGTAAAACAAGTGTTAGTAAATATGAGTGGAGATTAAAGTAAGTCGAGTATGGGCGGACAGGTAAGCCGGCGCGTTGCGTGCGCCACGCTTGTGTAAATGCCTTTAGCTTTCCTATTGAAAAGCGCTAGAGCTTCAGTTACATTAATACAACAATATTTTATTTCACTTACTTGTTTTCATGACTGAAGACTTAACATCAATTGGTTAGCTGGAAGAGATCTCATATAGGTGACAATTGTACTACTATGTAATCTTTATATTCAATGTACCTACTTCTATTTACAATGTAATGAAGATAATAAATAATAAGACATTATCTAAAACTTGTCTGCCTAAAAACAGAGATCTGCTTATTGAATTAAATATAAAATAATAATAAAAATTAAATCAAAGTAAGCAGAGTAACTGGAGTGCTGATATTAGACACGATGTTACTATACATTGTAACATAACTGTTAAAAGTTACAACAAGCTAGATAGCATAAAAACAAAAGTACGATTTTATAATTAAATTAAACTAATTTCCATAAAGGCATTGCTTAGAATATTTCCCTTGCCGCTCTAGTAAATATAGGTATAGTAATAAATATGGGTAATTTCAAATAGTCTTCCTTCCACTTCTCTTGAAATACTCAAAACCAAAAGTTGTACATTAAAACTTTTAGCATAAATGGGAAGTAATCGGCTCCACATGTTCCATGTTCCGTATTAAAGGCATTTGATCCCTGACTTTTAATGCTTCACCCCCGGCATTAAAATTATGTGTATATTTGTATCACGCTCGATTGTAGGGCCTCGACTGTACACCGCCGGCCGTCGAAACGAACACCACTCGCCAAGGTCTTCAGTCCACCACGTCGTACTTGTAACCTTTCATATGTAATTAATATTGAACTATTTGAGTAATATTGTAAAGCAATAATATTGATTTTATTAATACTGAAAATTATGTCTTACATAAGACTTATGAATACTAGACGCGTTATGAAGACGGTAGTGGTACCTTTCAGGGCGAACTGAGTAAGTTCTGCCACCGGCAACCCACTCCTGGAAGATACTATTAAATGATCAATCTGCTTTAATTTTAATAATAAAAACTCAAGATGTATTAAATGGTTCAAAAGTACCTAACTCTTTTACTCGTATTAGATATTTATATTTATAATAACAAAATGGCGATCAGCCCCTGGCGCTAATTACTCGGAACTTGATATCATTCATTAGAAGATCCCTAAATTATTGCGCCCAGCAAAATTCTTAATTATATCTCTTAAATTTCTAAGCAAAATGTAGCCCTAAGCGCCGCCGGGGCAGCAAAATGATATGTTTGTAAACAACGAAAATTTTACCGTTAAACGTTAATTATACTTTTTGATAACATTTCGCGAACGGGTTGTGATAGACGCTTGATTGGTTAATTTGTTATCGCTGTCGAATTAACCTCAAACTGACATACCTACAATAACTGTCATTCAGTTATCTTATATCTTACCTATAATAAAATTGTAAGTTACCTAAACTCATTTATAAACTAGATATAGAAATTTATTTTGGATGGTGCACCCGCTATAGAAAGATCAACGGATTTTGAGTAATGAATTCTGTATCTTAAAACCATGGAACACTTTACATTAACAGGTTAATGAAACTGTCAAAATCAGCAATTGAGATGCCGGAGACGATTACGATTACTCAATTAAGAGATGATTGCAATGGTAGAATTAGAACCCTAATACTAAGTGGTCCCTACAACCTTACCATACTATACCATAGACGACAATATTCAATATAGCATTGCAGATACTATTGCGGACGAACAAATAAACAACCCTTCATAATATAAATTCGGGTGATAGATAAAAAGTAAGCTATAACAACATTACACACACACATAGCCATGCAGGAACAAATTACACAGTTCATAAAACGGAGGTTAAACGGCAAGGTAACGTGTTAAAAGAGGAGCTCATCGCCCTTCCAATTAGACGGATAATTACGGTGTTCAGTTCGGAGTTATTAATTTAATAAGTAGGGGAGATCGGGTGACACGTCAGGTGTGTTGGGGCGTCTTGACGAAAGCATGTCACATTTAGTGTCCGACCGAACCTTATGTTTCGGCAAGTTTCAGTACGAAATAGGTGTATCGGCTGTGATTCGGTTTTGGCAGAAAACTTTAATAAACTACAACCGACTTGGTAACCTAGTTCGGGAACAATGAGATCTACCTTTTTTCTTCTATTTTGTTCCCTTCCCTTCTAAAGTCACTATTGAAAACCCATATTACAGAGGCAATATTTATATAGATGATATATACATAAAGAAAAATAAAATTATATTAATACTTATCGCATAAAAAACCTCTTACGCTAAGTTGTTGGTTCTGTATTTCAAAGCAAAATTTACAGTAAAGGCAAAAATTTCACCCTGAATACGGTTTAGATTAACTAAGCAAACTGAATCCACGCAAAAATAACCTCGCCGTGTTGTAAATTATGTAGATGTGTAAGAAACAACCAAGACTTCTTTCATAAAATTTTAATTCTCTAATTCACCCCTCTGTAGGCGTTCTCTGAGCGTAATTACTGTAAAAGGTCTTAAGCACAAATGTTATGACGGTGTTTATGAAAAGTGTTTCCGCGTAGGTATAACGACCCATTCACGTTTGCTTTTTGGCCTTCTGAATACCAACCGCACAAATAAAAGACGAATACAACCTTTATGAATATTCAGTCCTACTTTTACTTACATTTGCTAATCTTCATTTCGGTGTCGGCATCAAGGCACTTTTCTGTTCGCGTACTCGCGATGTATGCCGTACAGGCACCTGCATCACCGCAAAAGGACGAAATATAAACTTATATACCTACAGTCCAGTTTTTTTACAAAGAACTGTGACCACTTTGAGACAGTGACGAATTACAATAAATGACATAATCGTTACTAAAACCACGTAATCAATTGAAGATTTTGTTTTGCATTTACTACTTACTTGCATGACTGATAACTCAGTGATAAACAAATAGTTTAAATTATTTTGAACTTTACATTCTTACTTATGTAACATGTCTAGAAGACTTTCCTATGGAGGCTTCCACATAGGAGTGCCGAGAGTTTTTTTCCGCCGGCTTTTTTCTCCCGGCCTACTTTAGCCAAAGGGGCGCCTAAAGCCGATGTACTGTGTTTTGACGTTCATCGAGTGCATACAAATACCTTATGATGAATAAAAATGTTTTTATTTTATTTTAATGTCAGAGAGAGAGCTAAGAAGAATAACATGCTATGAATCTGTGAGTGTACACGTGTACATACAAGGGGCCTTGACTTATTACGGTAGCTTCGCTTGTGTTTCGCTCCACAATCCGTCCATTTATTTTAGTTAGTCTATGGTGCATACGTACAGAAGTTTCAGAATTCTTTTTTGGAAGTTAAGATTATTGAATTATTGTTATTAAGGTTAGTGTATTAAAAAGTGAGTAGTTATATAAAGTGAACGTTTTAGAAATACTTTCCTCGTAACAATATAATGAAAGAATATTCCTTTAACTCTAGGCAAAAGCGCTCTCATGTTTATGATTGTCGCTTTGAAGAAAACGATGTAATATCATTTTGATTCTCACAATACTTACAAATAGAGCACCTTCCATAGTTGTGTGCACCATTTTTAATGAAAATTTGTTTTAATTTAATCGAATTTAATTGAAATTAACATGAAACTGCTTGATTTTTGGTTTCGAATCGAATTGACGTCTTGACGTGTTATTAAAATTGACAGGTGACGTATGACGTGACGCGACCACGACCACAGACTAATAAGATGTACTTAACTTATAATTGTGTACTACATAAAGTGACAAAGCAACCACAGCATAACTATACTCACGGGAGGGATTACAATAAGATGCGTTCATGATAGATCGTTTGCGTTCCAATTTCGTTTGTAGTATTATAAATATTAAAATTGCGAGCGGGAAGGTTAGCATAGTTTTAAATTCAAATGGGTTTAAAAATGTACATGATGTTAGTATCGTAGTTAAAATGTTATGTAAATCTGTATCGTAGAAAATGTTTTTAACTGTACTTGTTTACAGACAATGCGGAATTACTTATTAAAAAAAAAGTTAATATAAAAAAAGCACCTACTCTATTCCAATTGAAAATGTCACTAAGAAGAGCAATAGCGTTTTTATGATATTATATTTCAATATATTTTCGCGCCATGTCACGCTAAGAATATTAAAATAACGGACACATACATCTTAGCTTTGCTTCGCATACGATACATTACGTTAGTAGGTAAGTACCTCTTCTTAGTCTGTGACTTGTACTTCGGACAGGCGTCACAGGCGCTTTGATGTTAGCGAATCGAATTACAAAAGTAAAAGTTCTCCTGCGATAAGTAGTTAAAAATAACTATTAATTTATTGCCTGCATTGCTGATTTGGTTTTATTTAAATTGACGTTGTTATAGAGTTGGCTGACTTAAAACAAAAGTTAGGGTTGAAAGTAGAGTGCCATTTGAGCCATCTCTTAATAAATAAGCTACATAGATATTAAAAAGTATAAGTATTATCTTGTTAGTTTAGTTCTGCCAATAAAACATTATTATTCTAATCTTATTAAAATTAGAGTTAAAGCGACTGTTAAGTTAGTAATAATAATAAATAACAGTGTAGGTCCCTACCGCCCATTAATTTATAATTTATACCTATATTATAATATTATTATTATAACCTAGTAGGTATTGTATTGTGCGTGTTCTCACCCAAAAATTTATTTATGGCATGGTACGCATGAAAAGTAAAGTTTGATTGTGCAATAAGATCTAGTTTTAAAATAACGAATCGAAAAATGTTTCATCATTACAGATAAATTTATGCTTTTAATAGGTTCCTTCTCACATTTCACCTTCTAATTGCTACCAAAATAGTTCAAAATAATTTAGGAAGCTACTTAACTAAGAAGAACATAATCCTGAACTGTAACGTCCTCTTTAAACGATTTACAGCACAATTAAAAAATAAAAACTTCAAGATGGCTGCGGCTGAAGAACTTGGCGTTGGCGCCATTTTTGACAGATCTCGTTAAATGGCGGGTTATTTTCGTTTCGGCTGACTTGTTAATAAATTTAAATAGATTGCCACGAACTACTTACATCATTTTAACGCCAAACTGATCTTAAATTAGGTGTCTGAGTTGGTTTTAATTCCACGAGAACGTACCTACATATTATATAACAGGGAATGATTTTTTCAGTTTTTAAGGGATTAATTCCTAAATGGGCGAAAACACTGGATTTCAATTTTTAAAAATGTTTTTTTTTTTATTTTCGATTTTAGTCACTTTTTTTTCTATCTGTATAAGTTTCGCAGCTTGTTGGAAGTAAACTTAGCTTTAGTTTAGTAAAACGAGGACTTTTTAAAGTACGACGTTTAAAAATTCGATCGACAAAGTAGGTCTTTGTCGATCGAATTTACAATAAAAAAGTCAAATCCTGTTAAAATATAGTCAGTCACGGCGAGATAATTTGTGCCTGAAAAAATGGGAGTTTCATGGAACTAAATGACATTTGACATCACTAGTAGTAGGTACTAGTACCAATCCGCCATTCGGCCATCTATTTAATCTAGGGACATCAACTTTTTTTTTCATATAGACAAGTAACATACTTTTTATTAGATAGTTGTGGCTGTAGAATTTTTGAACATAGAACATTCTTCTCTAAGTATTAGGCAATTACAACTTGCATGTTAGATAATTAACTGACGACTGCACAATGGTAGGTTAGTCAAGTAATTTAACTGTGACGGTTGAAATAAAGCTTTCTTTGTCAATGTGCGGTCTTTTAACCGGTACCGCCAAGAGCCGTCCATGACACCGAATCGTACCATGAACTTGATATTATGTTGCTTGAATTAAAAAGTTGAATAAAGTGAAATAGTGGCATTTTAGGAGAGTTATCTTGGTCCGGACATTAAAAAAAAACTTTTTAAAATACGAATGCCTATATTATCTCGACGAGCATTCCAATGCTGACTCACGCACTAAAATGAATAGCATAGCTAATCATACTTTATAACATAACGGTCAATTGTTAATTATATCGTGATTCGATCATTGTATTGTTCAAGCAATTTTAATCGCTTTGAAAACCTTTTATTGGTACATCTATCTATACGTAACTGTTTAGGTAATTTTGCACTGATAATTATAACCGTTTTCCCGCATGTCATTGGCAAAATGGGAAAAAAGTCGAGACGCCATTAGATACCAAAGAGAAAAAAAATATTATAACCGTATTTTATTTGTGAATAGTAGGTACAATTTTCTCTGAGGACAGTCTTCGTCTCTGAAAGATAGGCCATGTTGCGCCACGCTGGCCGAGAGCTGTGTCATCTGAGCACTTTTGAATAGCAAGATAACTAGAACGTTAAACTTTTTCTAATCAACACATTATTACTAAAATATAAAACGGTCAAAGACATACAATAGTGAGTTACATGCAAATTATTAGACAATTAATCTCAATATTTTATGAGTTAGCCCACAATTGGGCCACAATGCCCAGTAATTGATAACATAGCGGCCGTGAGAATGAGTGGGGGTCATGTACGTTCTTTGTGATTGTAAATGCCGCTGTTCAATAGACGACTTTGCGATTGTCTTGCGTTCTTCGCGAAAGTGTTGGTAAATTGATTTTACGAGTAATTGTTAGTAATTTATTGTTAATAACACTTTTGAGATTCAAAGCATTATCTTAATATATATATTTCTTATGTGCCTATGTATGTAACTGAACTCTTCCTAAGCGGCTGACTGATTTTGATGAAATTTGTTGTGTGTGTTCAAGGGGACTTAAGAATGGTTTAGATTCACAATTTAGTCAGTCTTTTTTTATATGATATCTACATTCATGAGGAAGGCTATCAATCATTACGTTACTATTCTTACCGTGGGTGGAACCGCATGGCACAGCTAGTATTAAATAACTTCGTATTGTTTCCTTAAGTTCCTTCAAATCAAAAAGTCTTAGCTGAGATCAGTAACTCATGCGAGCAGGTATCGATGAGGTAAAAGAAGAAAAGAATTGTAATAATTATGTCACCATAACATTGTAAAACTTAGATTTAAGACTAACTCTAACCTTATCTTACTCGACGCAGCTCACAATTTTCGATTTGTCCTATGAGTGTGAAACGCTTGATATTTTTATTAATTTATACTAAGGCATGATAGAAACACAAAATATACCCTAATTGTAGATACTAGTAAATCATGTAAAATGAAATCAAAAGTCTAAAGCCTGATGCGGCGTAATTTATTTATTCACACACGATTTATTATTCGACACGGTACAATGTGTAAATGTGTACAGCACCGACGTCACTGAATAAATAACTTGACACTTGTTTGTGAAATAAACAATTTAAAATGTCAAGAATAGGGAAAGGGCACGCGAACCCTTTTCCTTTCCGACATTATGTTTCTTGACAACCAATTTTAAAGGTGTTTGCACTTACGTATGAATGTTGGCGGGGAATGAAAACATTATAGCGTTCAAAATCCAATGGAAGTGATTATATTAAGAATTGTATTATATATCTGTGAGCTACAAATACATTATTTTTACAAATAGTTTAGCAAAAACTTCTCGCATAATTTGAAATTTCAAAACAATTGCCGAACTGTTAAGATGAGTAAGAAAAAGAAATTCAAATAGTTTATTTTAATTGCATGCTAGCAAATGTATTACTAGCTTACGCCCGCGACTTCGTTCGAGTCTAGAAAGAAATCTAAAATGAGTGGCTAGCAAAAAATTTTAAAAATGATAATAATAATTATCGAATATAATATATGTCGACCTTGTCGAATTTCATGGTATGCAAACATTAATATTATACAAACACAAACGTTCCAAAAGATCTTGACTGGTAAACATTTAAGAACTTTGGCATGTATGGGTTTCGCGTATGCCCGACTGGTTATTATCGAGCGGCTACAGCTGCGTCTGAGGAATGAGCGAAATAGGGGTGTGTCACGTTCTATCGATACCTGATCAGAATCAAAACATGTGTCATTAAAAGGTTTTTAATGTGTTGGTTTGTATGAGCAACGATCATCAATTTATGAAAAACTGTTCCCCCTTCCAAAAATTTCGGACGAAATACTGTAAGGCCATAAAATGAGCACCATGTAAAGCAGGGTGCTTTTTGTAATATATGTGTAGGTTTACAAATTTACAATAATATACTTTCATTGGGTCATATTATTTTCACTGGTCGCCCTTTATTGTATATTAATTAATAATAAACTTTATAAACAAAAAAAAGTAAACAAATAAATCATTTCACTGATATAATTTTAGTAATTATGAACACTTACGAAAACGAAATTAAATTCAAACTCTACATAAAACTATTGCTACGCTCTCGTAGCGCACATGTAGACGGTCTACGAGTTCACGTAGTCTAACTTTGGACGCTATTTGACTATCTTAACTTAATTTAAAAGGATTTTCCTATTATGTTATCTTCTTTATCTTCTTACACTTAACGTTACTATTAATTGACGAAGGTATTTTAACGTATGAGTTAAAACTATTAACGAATGTACTATTCTTATAAAAGATTTACGATTCACATGACTTATTGTAAACTTTGTTTATGTTTAAAAAATATATTTTATGAAGTTTACATTGAAATTAACTTTGTAAATAATACTATGTACGTCATTATTATAATTTAGATAATATTTCATTTTAGACTTTTGGTTAAAGTCGATGAGTTTAGGGAATGTTCCACTACGACATGTCCCGAAAAATAACTTTTCTTACACAAAAGGGAAACTCAAAATCCACTTCAGGTCGCTTTTTGCAAACATAACCTAACCTAACTTTAATTATACGTCCTAATATAAAATACATAGATTACCAACCAAAACTCGATATTTCCCTATCAAATTACAACCCTTTGTAGCCGCCATATGCCGACGCTGGGTGCTCGCCCTTAAATTACAGAACTTCCCGCTCATAATAGAGAGATATGCCTTTAATATCTACCGGAACTGCTTCTGTGCCTTATTTGCTTTTTGCCTCCGTTCTTAAATTAGAAATTGTGTAATGCAATACAGTTATACATCGTAATCAAGGGCTACAATTTTTACCAATAATAAAATAATCGCAGATAACAATGCAGAATAATAGTAAAAGAACACCTAACTCTTAGTTATGTTGAGAGAAAACCATAAAATGAACAATATAATTCGAAATGGGCCCTTAAAAGCATCCCCTGCAAGGCTGGATGCAATTTCAATCACAATTCCGAGCTAGCACCGAGACGCACCTGCTGACTGTCACGGGCGAACACGTGCCCTTCTAAGAGGCTACTTAACGTAAGTGACCCCACTTACCGAATCCCAACTGTGCCGTCCGAGACACTCCAATAGCCAGCAATTTCACGAGAGACGCCCGCCATCTGCGACCGACGCGCCAAAAAATAACATTCCCAAAAAACATTTGCGAAAGAAAGGGATATTAGTCTCCGCGGGGCCATAATCGAAGCCAATTGGCTCACCGAACGCTCCGACACGACACTTTCTCTTATTTATACCATTACTTTGCTCTATGGTAATATCGTAAAAATAGCTTTATGGATACATGTACCTACACTGTCTGATTTTAAAACATTGTGCTTTTTTGATTTATTACACTTTACGTGGTATAAAAACGGTACGGTGATCACAATCCTAACCTATACTGCTTTTTTGTTAACGAGTTGGTAAAACTGTGTTCGATAAAAGTTCGATTTAATTGGTATACTCGTAAAATGTATTTATTACTTGGCCAAAGGGTGGTATAATGTCTACAT
>DWQK01000373.1:0-21822 GCA_018231225.1 Noctuana stator
ATGTCTTGTACAGCTTTATGCCAGGTGTGTAATGTATATATACTAATATTGAAGTCAACCTGAAGATAAATATTTTAAGTATTAGTGAAAATAAATAAATAAAATCAAGATTTCTATAATAAAGCAATGCAAAACAGAACACTTAAAGAACAGCACACATAGTATGGAGGACTGTGAGATTTGGCATAGTTATTATATGCAATTATATAAATGCAATACTAAAAATAGTGTATAATAATATGGTTAATCATGATGAAGAAGACCAAAAAAATTTGTTTATCAAGATGAGTTTCACATGATGTTACCATACACAACCTTTCACTATTTGTTGCTCTGTTGTGAAACTCGTATTTTCCCTTATATGAAATTATTTGTGTTCAATAAGGGAAAAAATGTTATGTTCTGTTTTAGCTGCAGTAGCCTTTTTAGGCAAGGAGCAGTTTGTTGCAATGTACATGAGCGCTGGTGTCATTAGCAGTTTTGCCAGTTTTCTGTACAAGGTCATGCTTAATCAGCCTGGACTTAGTCTTGGTGCTGTGAGTATTTATTATTATAACACATAGACATCATTCCATGTTTGAAAATAATACTATTAACATCCTCACAGAACCTGGATTCATATAAAGAATAATTTATATTGTCTTCTTAAGAAATGCCACGGGTGAAATCTATTCCTATATTAAAATATATTCATTTTTAGTTTACTTCTATTGATAAGAGGAAGGTAATATTGTCTTCATAGATATAATTATTTGGTTGTTTCTTTTCAGTCTGGAGCAATTATGTCTGTATTGTCATATGTATGTGTGCAATATCCTGACACCAGGCTTAGCATCATTTTCTTGCCTATGTACACATTTGCAGCTGGTACAGTAAGTATATTCAAATATAATTATTAATAATATTATATTAAGATTGTTAAACTTTAAAATCTTCTATCTTTAGAATCAAAACTCAATGTACTATCGTCGAAATAAAAGGTTATGATTTCCCGTCATAATAAAAAACAACACATTTTCTTCAAAATTAAATTACATTATATTGAAAATTCCTGTAGATTACCATACGGCTTTTATTCTTGCCATAATGAGTTAAAGTTAATGTCAATTAAAGTTTGTCTTGTCTTTTTTCCAAACAATCTAAAATCATATCTGATTTATCTTTTTTTTTATTGAAAATAATATTAATCCCTATCGCTTTTTTCACAGGCTATAAAAGTTATAATGAGTGTGGACCTGGCTGGAGTAGTCCTTGGATGGAAGTTCTTTGATCATGCAGCACATCTTGGTGGAGCTTTATTTGGAATGTAAGTCAATAAGTCTAGGACAGTAATAACAAACTAATTTGAGTAATTTGGGCAGAGACTCCCTTTCCAAAATAAGCCAAGCAGACCCCTACAGGCAAATTACATTAAAACTCCTATCTCTATTTTTCCTTCCTATTGATACAAAATACTCACCTATGAAGGGGCGTTTTTAAATTATATATTAATAAATAATTAGGTTTTGTAGTTATTCCAGTATAAAGCTTAGGCTTATTCTTAGCAAAATGCTAATGGCTACGCCTAGTATTAGATAAAAAAAGATACACCTAAGACCTAAGTTTGACCAATTTGCCTTGACAGTGTGTCTGACGTGTCTATTTTTTCCCTACAGGGCATGGTGTTACTGGGGTGGCCACCATTTATGGGGCAACAGAGATAAGTTACTGCAGTATTACCACAACTTCAGGAAAGACTCCAGATAGTAAATAATTTCAATATTAATGTTAGCTAATGTTTTCTGTAAAAAAAAATTTACATTTAAAAGTTTTATTTATTTTGTAAAGAATTTATTCAACTTGTTTTGAAATGATATATTATTTTATTGTCCATGCCATAGAATTATCACAATGAGACAAAATAATATTGAAACAAGAAAATATGTTATTTTTGCAAAAAATATGAAACTTATTATTTACAAAACATTGTTAAATGCACTTTCATCAGGTTTATTAAAGGTGTTAAGAAATATAGTAAATTATATATATATACATGTGTCCTTATTTTATCATTTCCCTGTTACATTTTTGTAAATAAAATTTAAATCCTTGTACCAGAACTTGCCAGATTTTAAAATGACAATGTACTACGCCTTAAGAATTTTCGCATGGAAATCGAAATGCTCTCCAATATAAGTGGATATGTAGTAGTAAGAATGATCATATCCATCTCGTAAGTTCAGTATTACTGGTACACCAACTGAACGGCATGCTTCAACCAAATTTTCTGGCAGCAATTGCTTCTCAATATAAAATTTATCTGCAGCACCCTGTAATATTTAGATTATTTACATGTCTTATAGACCTTCTTTATAATGTAAGTATATAAATATTTTGCATTACGTACAACTTCTCAATTATCTCATAGGAATGTATTGCTTGTTATGTTAAGCTTTCTTTTAATTCTTCATATTGACTTATGTATTAATATAAAATTTATGATTTAGAATCATACCTGATCAATTAGGAGAGTTAGCGGAGGTCCATCATATTTCTTTACTAGCTCTGTGGCATCCCATTCTACCCACTTACTCTTGTCCTCTCCTATATATCCACTGAATGCTTTCACACCCCATGGGCATGCTACTGGGTTGCATATAGGGGCAAATGCACTCACAGACTTGTACAGGCCAGGATTTCTTAGTACAGAGACAAGTGCTCCATGACCACCCATGCTGGAAAACATAACTGAGATGAATAACAGTTAACAATTGATGAAAGGCAAAGGAGACCTTTTGAAACAGAGATATTTGTTAGGTATGCACAGACCAAGCCACCCCTTAATATACTGTTTCATTTTCTTGGGATACTTTTCTGCTAAACCAAATACTACCATGTAAAAAAGGTTATTAAAACTAAAAATTACCTGTGACCCATAATACCCACTCTCTTTGAGTCAACAATATCAGCAAATGCTTTTTGGATCAATTCATACAATTCATTATTCAAGTAACTTCCCATTCTATAATTTTTGTTCCATGGTTCTTTTTCTGCATCTAAGTAGAAGCCAGCAGAAACTCCAAAGTCCCAAGATTCATCATCACCTGAAATTTTAACTCCCCTTGGTGAAGTGTCTGGACCAACGACAATGATGCCATGTTCTGCTGCATACCTGTATGAATACAGAATGTTTATAGATTGTCATTTGGCTCATCATATTATACATTTATACAGGTTGCCTAGGGAGGTACCACTGCTGTCTTCATAACTCACTGTGAAGCAAGTCAAATTTAAAATTTTAACACTATAAAAATTATAACTAATCACTACACTATATCATTAGAGAACCCATGCGTTTTTAAAGCAAGCAATCTACCTAGGTATATGACGTAACGCATTTAAAGCGAGCTAGCTCGCGATATTTAAAATTTATGGAAATTTAAATGCATATAAGTTCGAACCTCCTTAGTGGGTTTGAATGAAACTAAAAAAAATTATTTGTTTACATGCAGATTTTATTATGATGCAATTTTGATTAAACAAAACTATAAAAAAAAGTCTGACATCCCCTCAAACTTATGTTCACAAACCTAGCCACAGTCCAATGACAAGTCAAAGGTCTCTGAAGATAAAAAAGATATGACAATGTATACAGTTATATAACAGATAGATATTTACAAAATGGCGATTAGATCAATTTTATCAATATGTTCACTTTTAAGTGAATGCAATTTAAAATTAAACATTAATAGCACCAGGACACCTTTTTAACAAGATCACTGGTGTCATAATAATTAATTGATAATTTATAGTATGTGTTTACTTACTTTTGAAATCCAGCTTTAGAAATGAAGTTTTGTTCAGTGCAAGTGAGGCCTGAGAGGTAGAAGATTACTGGAAGTTTAACATCGCCACCTTCGGCTTGTGGTGGCAGATAAACTGAGAAATTCATATTGCATTGTAACTCCGAGGACTTATGAGAATAAACCTTTTGATAGCCTCCAAAACATTTGTTTGATGATACTAATTCCAAGCCGTCCATATTGTAAACCAATCTGAAATTTTTGAATTTCATGGTTACCATATTTTTGTCTTCTTAAAAATATTACAGTAAATATAACCTAAACTACTAAGATAAATATTTAAACTAGACTAGTAAGATGCTGCCACCTACATTTTATATTGTATAGGTAATGTTTTAGTAAATATCATAATTTTCGACAGCAAATTACATAATTGCATAACAGGTATTTGAATGAAGCAGATTTCAAAGCAGGTATGCCGGGCATGCCGGCCGGTACCAGGTGGCCAGTGGAAACAGCATCGGTTTTAAATTGTTTCACCAACACCAACTCAATACAAGAATCTAGAACTACTCAAAGTCCAAAACATTATAAGAAATAAAAAAAACAGCATTCTACAATGATTCTACATTTTGTTATAAACTTATTCAAATTGGTTAAATTTACCTCAATCCAATATCTGCAAGCAATTACTAGGAAAAGAACTTTAGATTTAGGTTAGGATAGGAAACGCGAGAAATCAGGGATCTGTTTGAACTCCAAAACTTAAAAGGTAATATTGAGTACATGCAAAATTGGATTTTATTTAAAAAAATCAAGCGCTTACTTGCTTTTGCTTATCACCACAGAACACTAACTCCTCTTATCATTGTACGTCACCGAAAGTACTCAAAGTACCGAAAAGATATCATATCACATTCACAAGCATAGATAATACATAATTGGGCCAATTGGGGACATTGGGATTTGGGACTGGGGTACTACCATTCAGGGATGGGATGTCAGACGTCCTTTTCTTTAAATACAAAAGTACTCTGTGGTCGTCCTCCTCCTCTCCAAAATCCTTGTACCCAAGCGGAAAAAAATCTGGTTGGTCTGGTGACAAAAACTTGGTACACGTACACCTAATATAATACATAACACATGAAATGAAGCTCGAGCGGGAATTAACCGTTTCTTTAAATAATAAGGAAATTGAGCTGAACGTTGTTTCGTTTATGCTGTAGATGGACAGTATAGAAGAGACATTATAATTGTGTGATATAATAATATATTGTTGTCAGTCAACAGCAAATCTTAATACTTTTGTGTACAAGAACCGAGTTGGTTTGGTATATGACCCTAAAAACTGACACATGTACCAAGAAATTGGTACGTCTCATCCCTGATACTACCACAGACTATTTAGATGTACTCTCGAATGGCTTAAAAATAACGCGCGTTAATGAGTTGTATAAGCTATTGTGCGAACGTGGGCTAAGTGTACTAATTTAAACCGCAGAACAAAGAGAAAAAAGCCATTAAAATTTAATTGTAGTCAGTATAGTTGAGATGTGAAAATCAAACAAAAATTATCAATACAATTTTTTATATAATTTTACAATTCACTTATAATTTTACATTCACATATAATTTAAAGTAGGTACTTAAAAGCTTAGTAATCATTTATTAGTTAATCATAGTTTACATACTTTGTGCTAAAAGTAAAATAATAATACAAATGTATCACAACTTAATTACCAATGGACTATTAATATCATTTACTCTATCAGACTTTTTCTGTTTGTCTTCCAAGAAAGATAAGTGTTCCAAAACAAAGCTACAGACTGAACTACTAATACCTGATACTGAAGCGGAGTATAGTAAAAGTTAACAAGTTGGACCCATGGCCAAATATAGTAATTTGTTTTTAAAACATCTAAATAATTTGCTTTAATATCCTTCTTAATGACCTCTAGAGATTTACCTTGCAATGTTCCCACAGATACAAGCAAAAAGAAAAGAAACGATGGTGCAAAGACAAATTGATCTACAAACACTTTTTTCAAAGTAACAGACTTGCCACTGGAGCCAATATGTTGGTTTAACAAGCCATACCAAACTCGGAGTGCAGGTCCCTGAAAAATTAAGTTTATCTTAAATAATAAAACATTAGAATATGCATTCTATCAAATGAAATTTACCAATTATTATTGTAAACTGTATTACATATAGAAGGCATATACAGAATTAAATTGGGATTGATGAGGTCTGCTACTTTTGCAAGTAGGGTATATATAACAACTATGAATTACTAGGTTTTACAAAATTAGTTAAAATATTTTTGAGTAGGATTAATTTATATTGTTTAATTAGTTTCCATTTGCAGCACCAAAGTTAATAATGAAATATATTAAAATTTGTAAAATCTCTAGTACTTACACCAATAAAAAAACCTATTGAAGAAAATTTTAAAGTTCTCTTAAAGTCCATTTGTTTCACAGATTTTTCTTCAATCAAAGTTTGCGAAATTATGTCTCCTGCAGCCATAAGTGATCCTGTCTGGATGGCTTGAACAAGATATGGTCTTCGATTCAATAGTTTTTGATACAGTTGAAAAAATCCACGAGCCTTCATTTTCGATAGATTCGGAACCTAACCTAAGGTCGAGTTTACTGTTTATTATAACTCGTCCATCTAACATTAACAACTATACCTACTAAATATATCATTAGTACTCAGTTATATTATTTTTTAATTACCGCAACACTCCATGAATGAATCTATATATAGTCAGAAATTATATAAACAATAACATTGAAGTGCAATCAATCAATTAATGCATTCAATGCCATTTTATTAGTTTTATGCACAAATACAGACTAGGTACTTATATTTTTATGCTATATTGAACTATATAGTGCTAGCTAATGTGCTACGTTATAATTTTTTTTTTCAAATGAAATGAATTTGTAAAACTGTGGTCAAAAGTGTCGAAACAAAACACTTGTCAACATTGACATGTCAAGTCTGAATGTCTGTCAATTGTGTCAGGTAATGTCATATTGAGTGCGTTCCAGAATGCGCTCATTGCAATCATGGGCGGGTGTTCGGTTTTTCCCCATGCACTGCCAGATTATATTTATATTATCATATCTTCCTTTTATGAGTCAAATAAATAAGAGAATCAGTCAGTTTGTGCGCACGCGTCTGAATACATACCGAGAAGTCATAATAATTATATTATGGTCATTCCCGAAACGATTAAAATAACGGCGCTTAAACGTCGAGAAAGCAAAGCAATCGTCGAACGCCACACTTAATACATATTATGTTATCTGTTCCGTGCTGTGTCTATGCTCTCTCACAAAACTGTAAAACTCAAATCCCTAAATAGTCTGTACTCAAATTAAAGATTCTAAATAGGAGTGCGTGAGTAATTAAATTGAAAGAAATACAGAAATTGTCGGGTTTTTCTTGGAAACTGACCAGCATTCCACATTAAATTAACTATGGATAAAAGGAAATTATCAACGGCAGGAGATAGTCTCTATCAAATTCTACAAGTTCCTAAAACTGCAACGGCTGACGACGTAAAAAAAAGTTATAGGAAATTAGCGTTAAAATATCATCCTGACAAGAATCCCAACAATCCCGATGCAGCGGACCGTTTCAAGGAAGTGAACCGTGCCCACACTATCCTAAGCGATGCAACAAAAAGGAATATTTACGACAATTACGGTTCGCTCGGCCTTTACATAGCTGAACAATTTGGAGAGGAGAACGTTAACGCCTATTTCGTAGTTACCAGCACTTGGTGCAAGGCGTTGTTCATAGTATGTGGCATTTTGACCGGCTGTTACTTTTGCTGTTGCCTGTGCTGCTGCTGCAATTGCTGCTGCGGCAAATGCAAGCCACGTCCCCCTGAAGAGTCTGGAGACTATCACACGCTGGAGCGAGACGACTCCGACGGTGTTCAAGCGGCGGTGACTTCGCAGCCTGCAGCTGAGGGTCGCCCCGGCGGCGAGCAGGCGCCGCCCATCGCCATGCCTGCTCCACCGATGCCTGGCGCTTCCGAAAACACTGGCCTCAACACAGGTGGGGTCAATTATGGAATTTCACATTAACATTTGATTCCACATGAGGAATACTAATTACATAACTCCAATTCAAATTGATTATACTGTAATGTGAAAGTATAAATGCTTCTCTTTGCTTTTATTCCATTTAAAGTAAGCTTTACAGTTTGTATGTTCAATATTCATATTTATTTTCAAACACAATGTAGTTGCCCAAATGTAGGTGTTTCATTAAGGCATAAAATGGCTTTAATATTGACAAGCATTTTTATTTTATTTTAGTGTGGTTATGGCATTAAGTATTGACTAAAATTTAGGTTTAAGTGATTTTTATATGTTCCAATATAATATACTGTTTGTTCACATATAAATTAGTCATTATAGGTAGAAATATTTCCATAAAAGCTTAATTTATGTACTTTCACATTTTACTATTATGTTGCCTAACCTTAAGTTACATGTAAAATAGTGAAATTGTATTGGATGTAACATTTGAAACCTACCTACTTTGCTAAAATTCTTTATTCATTATACCTAATTGCTATCAGAAATTTTATCTTGTTATCAGAATGACTATCTAATTTCAAAAGCATAGGGAACACATTACATTATTTAGGCCATAATATATCATAACATATAAATGCTTAAGTTTTACATGCAGCAAGGTTAAGAAATGTAATATTGTGTTCTTGCCAAACAGGTTAATGTACTACATGCTCGACCAACATAAAGTGTAAACTCAGACAGTCATTAGTATCACACACTTATTTATTTAGTCATTACTAAATTAAGTTATTAAAATCTTATTTTTCATAAGTTTTTTTAAATCAAACAGTCAATATTAACATCAATGTCGGATCTTTTTGTTATTAGAAATTTTGTCCCTATATTAAAAAAGTAGTGTACACTGTACTCACACATATTGAGAATCACTCACGTGAATGCTTGACTAGTTTCAAACTACACTGAGGTTCTTCATCATGAGCTCAAGTTGGTTACAGCCAGGGTGTAACAGAGTGTCTGATTGAATAATGATAGATCTGTAAAGTAAAACAACTATGCTACTATGGTCCTTAGAATAATATTTGTCATTTTTTGCAGATGGTTTCTTTCAAAGTTGAGTAAAAAGTTTTTGTTGAGTTGTATTCCTGTAAAAAATAATGTCAACTCTCAGTAGTTGTTTTATATTTATTAGCTAAGGATACACTGAGTAGTTGCAAAATGCTAACCAACAAAATAGGCATTTCATTTAATTAAGACTGCACTTGGCAGTGGGATTTACACAAGTTTTTAGTAACAGACTTGGCAGCTGCCATTTATATTAAACATCATCATCACATTCCAACATAAGTAATTATTTTTCCAGTATCAATTTCACCATAGTACCTAATATTTATCTTGTCACAAATCTATGATTAATTATCAATAAAATTAAATGTGAGTTTATTACACCTATTAAAGTCTTGATAACAAATTATGTACAGTATACAAGACAGTAAAGTTCAGACGTAAACAGCAGAGCTACCTTTAAACATCACAATGGATTGCACACTCCTGCTCTAATATTTTAGTTATAAAAATATGCTATACTTGTAACTGTCTTTACTTATCATAAATTATGTTTGTTGCCTGAAGGTTAGTAACTTCAGCATGAACTTATAAATAATCTAGTGGTTTGTGCAGATTTGAGGTAAATGTACATAACTTTAGTTAGTTATTGTAGCCAAAGGGCCATATTTAGCAAATTGCATAAATATTATGTGTCTCTAGCTATATTAATTGATATTTGAATATGTTACTGTAAAAGCCAGGACTGTGGTGAAACCTAAGATTTTTCAGTAAAATCTGAGATTTATAAACTGTATGTCTTAACTTTTCTGTGATCATCATTAATTTTGAATATTTATACTATCATCATAACTATCATAATCTTAGGTTTTACCTCAGACAGTTTAAATTTAAAAATAGACATGTCAAGACATGTGCAATGTGTCATCATATTATCATAATCATCATAGATGTAGGTAAGGGGGCAGAGGGTTTTGTGGGAGAAACCCTCCTCCACCAAGAAAAAACGATTTTTATGTGTTGATTTTGTTTTATACTTTGGTTTGATTAGGCTTTTTAAACAAACAGGAAAAAGAACCCATTTCAGCAAGGTTCTGTTTTCTTTCTATTGATGTGATTATCATCACTGCACTGGTAACACCTAGCACATCCCAAACTATACCGGGAAAAGCCAGAAAAATGCCTTCATTTACCAGCACTAGAAAAACCTTAGTTTTACTCATCAACAGAAGATTTACAAGGTTTTTTTCCTAGTAAAAAATATATCTTGTTAAATAATTTAAATATACCAAAATCATTCTTCTTAACATTGGTATATTATTTGTACATACTCTTCATCTTTACTTTTTAAAGGTATTATAATAAGACCTTGTTTTTTTGTTTCAAATTAAGCTAGAACATTAGTGAGTACCTACTTATTCATTTATGAATCAATCAACATGGTTATACTTAGAAACTCCTAACTATACGTAAACATCATTGTGAACATACAATTAATCGTACTATAGCTATACATTACATTCTCTTGTTTTATTGATATTTATTAAATGGTCACTTGAAAGACTAAAACAAACAGGAGTGCCTATATTTTAGAAACATGGGATTTAAAAATATCTTCTCTAGTATATTATGTTATGTTATAACAATATTTTCTTTTGACAATGAACGTTATTAGATATTGACCAATAAATAAACTTATGACATTATTATTAAGATTGTAAAAAGGTATGGAAATTTGATTGACTAGAAAGCTAGCTAAACTATAGCTAAGTGTGTTACAAAATAACATTTGATTGTTACAAAATTGTATGTGTTAGCGCTGTGTGTATTTGCTAACTGCTCGTAATAGTGCTTTTCAAATGTAGAAAGTATGACATAAAAATGACATGCAAAATGATACTATATATAACTACTTTTATTGTTGGAGTTGAGGATTTGTCATATTTGGGCTAGGCTTATCATATCTGTGCTTAATGACACGTATGGAACTGTAGTATTTTGTGCAAATATTCTGCATTTGTAGAGCTATTAATAAATTAAGACTTGGTTTTATAAGAAATATCTCGACATGGGTTTAATTTCTAATTTACTTGTCGGTTTAGTTGTTCAGTTTTGAAATGGCACATAGATTAGATATTATAAAGCTTCGCAAATCGTTTTTCTTGGGCCTTCGTAACATGCCGTAGATCTATATGACGTGTAGTTTGTAATTTAAACATTTTTTATAAATTTAAACAAGTATTTCGTTGAATAATAATATTATGTAAAACTGTTTAAGAGTGTGAATTTTTCTACTTTCCGTTTATTTTTAAACCACCAAGTATTCCAAGTAACTTATATTTCGTTGATAAATTTGACCGGCACCTAGGAAATTATTGTATGATTAAATTTGCTGCTTTTAGGACTCTGCGTTGAAATAATTTCTCTCAATTATTTTTTTTCTTGCCAAAATCCGTAAATGTTATTGCTAAATGCACACATATGGAAAATCGTCGGCCAGTTGACATTCAAGCATGAATTTGAATGTGTGATGTAATTGGCATACTATGCTGAGAAATGACCCTTGATAGTGTTAGCAGGGACAGGAGAAAATGTTATAGGAGTTTGACTTGTTATTTTTCGAAAAAAATCTGTATTGTCTCTATTAGTGAAAAGATAATTAGTAGGCACGATTAATTTTAGACTTATGAAATTAAATTTTTGGCGTTAAATTTATATTGCAGTCTGAATGACACTTTATTTTTAAGTTGAAATTTTGTAATAAATGATTAATTTTTCGCGTGGGCCACGTGAAACGTATCTTATACTAACGCACTATATATCACGTACGTTTACGGCATATTATGCTTTGTTGCGCATATGTGGGGGTCCATGTTGGCAGTCAAAACGGACCTTTGACTATTTTTTTCACCTTTATGAATTTAGTAAAACGCAAAATTTGTATTATGAACCTATTTATAACTATACCACGTTTTAAAATTCTTACCACTCTTGTTAATTAATAAAGTTTAATTAATTGGTAATCGTTATAATATTAAAAGTTTTTGACTATAAAATTAAACATAAATTATAAATAATCATATTTAAAATTAGGTGTAATAATAATATCCAATGAGTCATCCATTATTTGTAGTGCTTTGGTGTATTATGTTCCAGCTACGCCCGAATTAAATAAATTAGAGACTATTACGTGGGATACGAAGCCTACTTTATAATATCTTCCGTAAAATTGCATTGTTTGTTATGCATGTTAAAATAAGTTAAAAATTTACTCTAGTTAGCATTGCATAGTTAAATAACTTCTCGGTCTTACAAATAGGCACAAGGGCTCTGCTGGCAACAGATACAATGAAACATTACTGTTACGCATGTTACTAACAATATTCTTATGTCTAGATATTGTTAAGCGATTAATACTTAATATCTCCCTGAAGTTACTATAGAGTGCGTGCAAGAGCCAGTCACCACCACCACCTGGGGTATGCGAGCGGCAGGACGGGAAGGTATAAAAATTAAAGGCAAAAGTCATCTTCCATTTCTTCTACTTCTAGCGTCGACTAGCTTTTGCACGCACTCCGTTTCAAATCACTTACCTTGAGTTATGTCGTTTTGAAGACAATCGGCCAAAATGGCGTGATTCAAACCATACTATGCAGCTATGGCGGCGTTTGGAAAATTCGCCAGTTGTAATTTTGCAGTTTTAATTAACCTGATACGTTTGTTTACTGTATTCAACTAGTCAACGATTATTTATAATGACAATATCATCAGGGATATTAAAATGTAATTACTATTAATTATTTCAATTGAATAAATATCTGCATACTGAAATACTTATCTATTATTGATTTGCCTTTAGATAAACAATTTAGGTAAATAGTTAATGAACGATAAAGTTTCTTGCAATCTGCAATAATTATTTTTTCTTTCTTATTTGCAGGGAGCAGTATTCCAAAATACACATGAAGTATTTACATCTAGTTATCATAATTTGTAAGAGAAAAGGGGAACTGACTTCTTATTACCACCAACATGCACCTTACATATGTAAGCCTAAGTTAAGTTTTTTTTAAATAATTTTTAGCATTAAAGTGTATCCCAACATATTTTTGCTATTACAATTTTTTTTATGTATTATTATTTATATTTTATAGTTATGTTTTTATTTTACTTTCTATGAAAATGTGCCAGCAAATTCATAAATAATGGCCTTTACATAACATGATAATTTAAAAGGCAATGGGATACTGCTGTTTTTATGTATAAACTTTCAAACTTATAATGGTTATAATTTTATTTTAAAATATTTTGGTTTTAACATCTCATTATTATCAATAGTCAAAATGTTCCACCGCTGATGTAAGCTACGTTCGTTTCCAGTAAAATCTATTGATATATTAAATGCCTATAGGAACCCTCGTTCTCACGCTCAGATTCGTCATAAAAAATATGTTATAATTCAAAAAAATTGTATAAAAATTAAAATACCGCAAGCATTCATCACTAAGTAAATAAAAACGAACATTATTTATTGAAACAGCTTTGAAGTTTGAAATTATTTATGTTACGGTATCTCATCAAACGATACAATATGGCGCCAGTCAGGCGTACTACTAATCATGTAATAGGGTGGACAACTAGTTAGTCAATTAACATACTTTTTATGAGCTGTCAAAACAAAAACCTTTCGCAGTTGCACTTTGCTTGCACTTATTAGGTAAATATTATTAAATATTATCTAGCTTGGTGGTGCGCAGCAAGATTGGCGGTCTTAACAAAAAAATACATAGCCGGATTCCGTTGACATCCATTGACATCGTCGTTTTTGGTTACATTAATTTGACGTTATTGTAATTATAAAGAACTCTTTTAATTCTCAAATTAACAATTAACAAACGGTATTGGCATCTACCAAACTCCAATGGTAAAAGCCTGAAAAATCGTCTCAAAATCCTTATATAAAATTTACCTATCTACCAACGCCTAGTAAAATTCTCTACAAGTTAACCATTAACCGTTTAGGTACCAAAATACCTACGGTATAATAGTAACAATATAATAAAATGCGGATTCAATAGCATTGTTAGATGAGGGATAATAATATATTAAACATAAACATTTTGCTTCTAAAAAAATATTTATTAAATATTACCTACTCGACGATAGGTACCCTCAGAAGCGGTATTCGACCTGATTATAGGTACTTCTACCCTATGATATTGGGTGCGGTTTCGTTTTTCGTTGAACGACGCGATACAACACAATCATATGAACTGAAATGTTTGAGCATTTTCAAAGACATTTCAGTGTCTTCGAGCCGTCAGCCGTAGGTACTAGTAAGCTGCGCGCACTGATGACGGCTCGTCACCGCCCACCGGAGTCGTTCAATGCAAAAGTGCCCATTATGGTATACACTGTCCATTTCATATGCTGTGTAATATTTCATCTGACATATAAAGAAATGGTTTTTAAGCGTCTGGAATAAATCAGGCAGTTTAATAATGAAATAGAAAACTTATAATGTTAGCAATTTCTATCTGTTTGATAGCTTTATGGCAGATAACTATCAGAAAGTTAGCCAGAAACCGGTAAAACCGGCCCTCAGTTTCCAGTTTTATGAAATGGAAAAATAGGTTCAAAAAATATTTATTAGTCCGCTAGAAAGCAATGCACTTATTATTATATACCTACCTACTTATGTACATTATATAAGTTTATAATTATATATAATTAATTACTATCACTGCTAGGCTTTCATTTTTCTAGTGTGATCTCACTGTGATGTGAATATAATACCTAAAACTCCATTAAAGAAAAAAATTTTGCGGTTAGGTTTGTCTTGTGTTTCGCTTGTGGCAGCTGTCGCAGTGTGAACCTATGAATTAGTTTACTTCGACTCGCTTTTATTGTAATTTAATATTATATTATTATAAGGTACCTAACTATGTAAGATTGTTATTACATATTAGTATCGAGTGACAATCTAAAATCTTCGACGGGAGTCGGTAATATTTAAACGAACCCATAGTAAATTTAAACAATATACAAGGACCTAGGGGTCGACTTTGAAAGCACAATAAGAAAATTGAAGTAAATCTTTATGAAGATTATATTTTGACACTCGTAGATAGAACATAATGGTTGCCTTTCCACATTAGGTATGTTCAATGCTACATAATGTTCTTAAGCTATGAATGTATCTTTAAATAAACTTGTTACTAGATATTTTAGTTCATAATTTGATGAGGGCGATCACGTCAATCGGATTACTGTTAAGCTTCCGCTAGGTCGTGTGTTTTCAATTTTCTGTTAGTTGAGAGTTAAGTGAAAACAGACTTACCTATGTAAATAACTAGGTACCTACTTTGTGTGTAGTTATAATAATTTTTTATAGAAGTCGGTCGGTAATTGATTCGTACAGTGTATTGTAGTTAGTACAATTACAATTTAAAAGTAAGTTATTATATCAATTATAATGTTTTACTAGTGTTCCTTAAAAACGAAAAACATTTTAACAGAAATTATTAATTTTACAATTTACGTGTAAAGCGAGAAACGTGAAATGTAAGAAATACCTACTTATTAATCCTTTGAAATATTATTTTTTGTGATCTATTTTTCCGTCCAGTCAATGTTTAGGTGAATTGTTTGTTTAAACTTGCCAAAAATTGAAAATTAACGAACTAGAAGGTGGCCTCTGTTGAACTTTATCTATGTATGTTGGTAGTTTGTATCGTCTTAATGTAGGTATATTATAAATAAATATTTAAATTCACTATTGTATTATTATTTAAATTAACAGTTAACAGATAAAATAATAGCAACTACAAATGAAAAATAAATAAAAAAATTATGGGCCAGTTTCACCGGTTCTTAATAAAGTTCCTGATACCTATTGAACAGATAAAAGTTGCTATTACATAATATTAGCAACTTCCGAACCAGGTTCAATTTTTGTCACAGATAAGCTTGTAATAGACTATCAGAAATACCCGGTGAAAATGGCCCTCGTCATTCATTGGCCATGTTTAATTCGTAACTACAAAAGCATTGTTTTTATTAAAGTACAAAATGTCCATTTAGGAGAGTCAAATTACGCCAACGCACGAAAAATATGTATGGACGGTCCAAAATCCTTTCAAATTGCGGCGACTCGTCCCATTCAATTCCTGCAACAGATTATAAAATAGAAAGGTACTACTAGCTTACGCCCACGACTGCATCCGCGTGTACTTCAGAATCAAAAACCGACTTCAAACCAAAAAGTATAAAAATATTTAATTTTTCAAGAATTTATTTTGGGCTTTGACACATAATTCATTGCTAAAGGTTGATGATTCCTTGTTCTGTGTAGCATGCATTGATTGTGTAAATTGCCTATAAATAACTACAAGTAACTACTTATGTAGAAAGGTTGTGAAAATACCGTCGTCTTTGAATGCATTGCGGCCCGCCTCCGCCCAGAACATGATTCGCTGTACAGCATGAGAAATCTTTAGAGAGTCACATCTGTTACCACCATTTGTATTCACGAGTCTTTTTATTCCTATCTGCAATAGTTAAAATTATTCTATTTATTTAATTTATTATTATAAACTACTTAGTAAAAGGGATTTTACGTTGGAAGCAGAGAGCGTCTGAGCTTTCTGTCTTTCAAATTGTAAAATTGATTTTAAGTCTGTCCTTTTATAGGTAGGTCTGTACCAATTACTACATTCTATATGTACTTTTAATAGGTCTGAGCCAAATAGGTACCTATTTGGTAATTAAATCATTGTAGATACACGTACCTACAAATCATGCGAGTTACGTCAAAAATATTATAGAGCGTGAATGTCGTACGTACAATCAATTCAGCCCAATGGCTTTAGTCAATACCAATATCGCATAGGTTTTACAGAGAAATCTAGATAAGGTACTAGCGTTTTCCATTTTGATATCCTTCCTTATCTGGTTGAAGAAAATGTCAACATTAGAGCTACTTTGCATACCGTTTTAAGTTTTCCTGGCAGCAACAACGTCATTCGTAAAGTGTATATCGGCAATGACACCGCTATACGCTTAGTGTACATTTTGTTATAGACACTCTGAAGTTTCTCCACGGATATCCACGATGCTAAGTTCTTCAGTGATCGCTCCCGTGGTAATATTATCAAAAGAGTTAGGTCGGGATGAGCATATTGTATCTCTATTGCCTGAAAGTACCAAATTGTATTCTTCTAATTTAATTGTTGTAAAGGGGTTTTGATCTAAACTAAGTGCTAAATTTTTTTAACATTTTTATTCATATTAGAGTTAACACCATACCAGTGAAACACTTTCAATACAATTCAATTTGAAAACTATTAAAATGGTTATTGTAAGTCCACCTTAAAAAAAGAAATATTGCGGACTTCTTTATTTTGTAGTCATTTTTGTGCTCTTCCATTAATGGTGGTGAAAAGTTAAGAATTAGGCCGTTAGGCCTAATTCCTAACTTTTCACACAACAGTGGAATAATATGATATCGAAACAAGTATTAAATGTCTTGCACATGGTGGTACGAACTTATCGTGGGGGGCGGATAGTTGTATAGTCTTTCAACACATTTAATCATTGCGGCGTTTATGAAATAGTTATTCAGTCCGTGGCAATGATTCTAATCGGTACGGTCACCAGCACTCTAATAGTATCCTGCTGCTTCCATCTTGTTGCAGCAGATGAAGATCGACCAAGCGCTGTTCATGATGAAGGAAGATTGCATACAGACCTACTAAAAAACTATAATTCTGACTATCGTCCCGTTCAAGACCACAAAAGTACAGTTAACGTCAAGGTTCGTTTTGCTTTAAAATATATCAGTTTTGATTCCCTGGAAGAAACATTCACCCTTCACAGTTGGGTAGCATTGACTTGGAAAGATGAATTTCTGAACTGGACTCCTTCTGCTTACGGTGACATTAAAGAAACTCAAATAGAGAGCCACAAAATATGGTCACCGCGAATGGCATTATTTAACGCAGACGCCACTTTGTATCAATCTGATAGTTTCTATACCACTTGCTTGGTAACAAATGAGGGGGTTGTTACTTGTGTACCACACTTGGCGCATTCTGGAATTTGTAGAACTTCTCTACGCCGCTGGCCGTACGATTCACAAAACTGCACTCTGTATTTTGGATCTTGGATGCACACGGGTGAGCAAATAAATTTTACCTTTTACAAAAGCAAACCTGTTGTGTTAGATGATTATCAAAACGGACCTGGCTGGAAATTGTTGAACGTAGTGAATGAGCGGCTACCGGGTTTGTTCTCTGGTTATGCTAACGTCACGTACCCGATGCTGAAATACACTTTCATTCTAAAGAGGGAGGCGGCAGGTCCGGCCGCTCTGGTCGTCATCCCATCTATTATTATTGTTTTGCTCACTCTGACTTCCTTATTACTTGATATTAAGGATCATACGAGATTGTTGTTGGCTTGCTTCAGCCTTTTCGGACACTTCACATTTTTAGTCGAAATAGGATACAACATTCCTAAACACAGTTCTGACACACCAATAATATTATTATTTATTCGAGACTCAATGATTATGACTTTATTCGCGATTTTGGTTACGTTGGTGTTGATGGCCATTAGGCGAAGAGTGTTACCAGCTCCCACATGGATGGTCACCATGAACAGATTAGTGAGCAGTGGCCCCGGCAAATACGTCGTTTTTACAGAGTTTGATCCCACTGATAATGCCGATGGAAAATGTCTGACGACAGAGGATTCCGTTAGCGCGATCGATGACCAGAAATTAAAAAACATATCCGACTGGATACTATTTGCAAATTTGTTAAACAGCGGTGTGTTTATTATTTCACTCATAGTATATATTGCATTAATCATCAGTTATATCCCTGTTGATGACTAATTTGTAACATTTAATTTTGTTATTCTAATGTACCTACCTCTACCTACCTATTTAGGCAATTTGATGAGTAAGTCCGCGTAAGTATAGTAGGAAGATTAATACCTAAAATTAATGGTTGATTTTATTATCTAGTAGGTATATCTGGTTGAGGTTATGGGGAATGTTGTGACCAAACAAGGAATATAAAGTGATTAATAAACATATTATAGACAGGTACGTACATAGATTCATATGTAGATAAAGTCCCTACCTAATCAGTCTAAGAAATATGCATCTAATTTTAAGTTACCTACTATAATAAATTACTATATTATATACCAACCTACTTCCCATGTTATTATTACCTAGTATCAATAATTGTTAATTTAATAAATCACTTTTTTATGAAAAAGGAACGAATTTTAATTACCTCAGCATCCGCTTCAACTAGAAAAGCGTATCGCATGTTGTCGTTGATTCTAATCATATTAACTGAGCGTGGGGGAGCGTCGCCGTCATAGAACAGCCGGGAGCCGTTCAGCACGGTGGGGGCGGAACGCCAGCGTGCCCTCAAGTATAAAGTCGTAAGCCACACTGCGCAAATACCGTTGGATACCTCGTCTTCGTCGAATGTTTTGCGCATTGCCCCACCAGAATCTATTTCTATCTAACGAAACAAAACTTTAAATAACTGTAAAGGAACTAACTAACTAGATAGTTAGCTACCTCTCCTAATAATCTCTTAAAATGAGAACGGAGAATCATCAATATCAATCAATTCATTTTTGAAATAGAATACCTGTATCTTATAAATAGAAACACTTGGTACATAAGGTTACTCTACACCAGGGATTCCTAAAGTGGTCGAAATTGACTCCATCGAGTCTACATAACTGATACTTGTTATAAGAAACTACTCGTAATCTTTTAATTAAAATAGAGATAATAATATGATTTTTAAAGCGATTTGGTTATGGGGTAATTAAAATGAATTCTCCTTACTCACCATATTGTTAAGACGTTTGGTAATTTCCTTTGGATTTTCAGTCCCATTCAGGTGGTCTAATGTAATGTGTAACACTGGAGCCGTATTTAGAAATTCTCCTCTGATATTAAGCCGTGAATCCAAAACTAATCTCGACGACCAGCGAAACTTGACAAATTCACTAGACGTTGGCAAATTAGACATCACGTTATTTAATATTTCTACTTGTTCCTGTAAGTAGGAAAGAAAAACAGGCAATTGATTAAGTTTGTGGTGTTGGAATATGATTTAATTCGCATGGGCGTTTTGATCCAAGGGGAACAAATCCCAGATCCCCTTGCCCATTTCCCTGTCGTAATTTGAGGTGACTTTTATTTCAGAATATTCGGATTAGGAAGGTAGGTAGCCCATCCACAAGCGGAACTATTTAAAAAAAAAATTATTTCAGGTAGGTACGGTTTTTAGTTTATACTAAGTTGCAATAATGATTTTTAAAACATAAAATAAATTTTTAAATCAATAATCTTACCGCACACGTAGTATTTAACTCCAGTGAGTGTTTAATCTGATTAGCCGTTTCTGCGTCGGATTCAGTACACAAAACCATCAATTTTAAATAGAGAAATAATCCCGATTGCGCAAAAGTTATGCCATTCTCGTGTCTTGCTGGCGGACTAATCGATAGAAGCTTTTCAAAAGAAGCCTGTAATGATGCAAATTTATATATCTAAAAAATTTATTAAATTGGTAATCTTTTTTGCCTAATAAGAAATATTCATAAAGTTATCCGCATTTTACTGCGGGGTCTACAGGGGTCCCAGTCAGTTTTGATAAATCTAATTTAAAGCTCTCAATAGTTTTCCAACGATGTAATTGTAACATGTTAAAATTCCGTAATGTTGTACTTAAATGACAAACTAATAGTTATTAATCTTTACAAATAGTGTTAAATAACTTTAAAATTAGTTACTTATAGTTTTAAGACGATCTACAGATAAGTACCTAAATACCTACCTGTTTTAATAAACCTACTAAATATTTACATTGGTACCAATTACATATATTATATCCTTATGTACATTTACATAGATAAGCACAGTCAGTGACCTGTAAATTGTTGTAGGTACCTCCTGTGTAGTATTTTTACACGCATTTACAATCGAGACCTGAGTGCCTACTACGCCCCTTTTATTTAAAGGTAGTCTACACTATATCTACATAATATGCGGGTTGGCAATATAATGTGCTATGGAACCTTAGCAAGGGCCTGAAAATTTACCATAGAAAGGGTGTATTATAAGTGTTTGTACCTAATAATTATTATAGAGACATCACATTCAAAATACTTATACCTAGTCATTTTATTTCATAAAAACTCCTCTTCGCATACCTACATCAAATAAAGGTTTCGTCGGAAAGCCAACCATAGGTAATTAAATTTTTCTAACGTACTACCATAACCATGGTGTCGTAACCATGCCTACGTACTTATGTGTTCTAGTCCCATTTTTTAAATTGGTTAAAATATTTAAATACTTTGTAACCCTATCGCATGTCGGAAGTTGCTGTTTCCGCACTATTTATCTAAATAATAACAGTGCCCAAATTACCAACTACGCACTTACTTGATAGAACTTATGCTCCAGGTTATCAAGGACTCGCAAGAAATTATCAAAATCGGATCCCATATTTTGTGAAACTATCTGATTTTTAGGCACTGTAGAGAACGTTGATATACTCGTCGATCCTGAAGTTTTGTCGCTAGTTTTATAATCAGTAAAATTGTAATTTTTAACATATTTTAGCTCACTATCCTCGTGTAAGGCAGGCGTGCTTACAAAATAAGGCGGGATGGAATGAAGCAGTTTCTTGCTAGTATCGAATGGATTGCTTGTACTAGAATGCTCATTTTGCCAGGCATCGAGAGGTTTTAACGCATAATTTTGTCCATGTTGATTACCTTTTAAGTTTCCGAGGTTTGTAGGTAAATTAAACGGATTCAGTTCTTGTATTACACTAATAGGTGGTTGCGGTTGACCGTCCTCATTGTGA
>DWQK01000374.1:0-21820 GCA_018231225.1 Noctuana stator
ACTCTATGCATATTTTATGGATACAGAGCCAACAGCTGTTTGATGTCGAATTAATTATCGATAGTAACTAATTGCTATAATTAAGAGACGCCGAAGTGAAATTTGTGTTGTCATTTATTATATACGAGTAAATGTGATTGAAATTGTATACCGCTATGGTTCTACTATTAATAAACAATTAAACGTAATTAGACTAGGTATTGATAAAGCAAAATTCAATTATATGGATATTTGGATATAAAACGGCTGTTTTATTATGCTTACACCTATATGTATATTGTTTAGTATTCTCTAAATTGCAGTGTTACTTTGCATAGCACCCATTATCAAGTACGATTGATATATTTTTTGAAATATAAATACATACCAAATAAATCTGCAGTTATCTAATATAACTTGCTCTTCGGCGAATAAAACTATAATTAAGTTTCATAATCAACTATTTGTTAATAATGTTCTCTAACATATTGCTATATATTTTATCGATCTTTCACATGAAACTTATTTTTAGACGGACATTTATTTTTATCGACAAATGTTAACAAGCAACACTACTCAGCGCCATCACGCGAAACTGCACTTTGTGTCGATATTAAGGCGAATCGATACGCGAAAAACTATTTTAAATCACTCCAGAATAGCACCTCGTATCGCAGGATCTTAACAAACCCCCAACCCCCAGCTTGGGGGTGGTGAATAATAAAAATGATTTATTGGTTATGTCCAGTGCTACTTGTTATAGGGGTCGAAAACAATTTACAAGGTGCTTTAGAAGGGATAAGGTAATTATTTTCGAAACGAAGGTTTACGGGGTTTGTAACTGGCTCAAATACGAGTATCTTTATGTCAAATGTTATCTATTTAAGTCGTAGCAGAATATTTTTACTGCGTTTCAAATAGGTGGTGGTATTTTAAGTGCTTTTAAACCTTGCCTGATGAAATTGGTAACGGCAAGCGTTGGCCCGCTGGCCTCAAAACCCTTTGTTAGCTTGTGGCAAGTACATTCTCGTGTTTCGGTTGGGAAAGGTTGCTGTCGGACACACTATATTGAAGGCGACCATCTCAATTCTCATGAGTAGCAATGTCTCTAAGTATGATCTCAGATAGATAGATCTTCTCTTAGACAGATAGATCTTCTCTTTCTTCTATTTGAGGTTGGACGTGGACGATTCGTCCATGAACTGCAATGACTCTTTACCTCAGGTGGCCTGCATGCTCGTTTGATATCATAAATCGCAAAGAAACACGCACGCACACATACGCATACTCTTTTGTATTGCAGTAATTTAAGAAACTATTAAGGAAATAAAAGTTGCAACTATTTTCGTTGGCAAAAGCTACCTATATATCTGTTCAGCTGGGAATATAAAAACTTTTTAATTTTAATATTGCTCAAATTTGAGTTCTCCGCCAATATTAAGGTGCGTTTAAGTTTTCAAACTGTTCAAAAGTCATAACAAACACCGGTTACCTGTGTTTAAGCAATTTTTGCACGGGTTGAGTTACTGTTACGGGTTAAAACCCGGTATTTTTTTAACGGCATAAGTTTAATTTATGAGATCACAAAGTTAAACGCTTCGTGTGAAATATGAAGATTAAATATTTAAATTTTGGTTTTGGAAGACTAGCTTGAAACAACCATTGACAGAATTAATTTATTATTAATAGTTATTAGTTTAGCAGGCGCCAGGGAAATTTTATTAAATGTTTCTATTCCATTCTTCTCTAATTATTGTACTCGTATATCGATAAAATATATTACCTACTTATAAGCAGATTTAAACATAAAACAATTCCCACAAATATTTCACAAAATTTTCCCGCAAAATATTTCTCTTGAGTATGTTTTTAACTTGTTATAGTCACTATACACAAGCCAGTGTTGAAATTTTCAAAATACTGCCAACATTAAAAGGAAGTAAGTACGTTGCCAGCCAGAACTGCCATTTTAAACATTTCTTCGGAGCTTTATTTCTGTTCAAGCGAAAGCTTTTCAAGATGGCGGCGGCGTTTTGAAATGAAAATCTCCTGTCATGTCGAAAAATAAAAATATGTTTCCTCACCTCGGAGGTGAAATATTTAGATATTTTCACTTGCATATACGAAAGCCTTTTTGCTTTCACGTACGTCCAGGATTCCTAACACAATGCACTTGGAAGTCTAAGTACTTTGCGGCGCTAATGCAAAATACCTGACCCCATTGACACTACGAAATGTTCTCATTTTACAAAAAAATTTAGAATTATTTAAAAACATTGAGAACATTTTATACAAATTTTCAACCGACTTCAAAAGGAGAAGGAGATTCTCAATAACTTCATTTTATTAATGTTTGTTACCTCATTCGTTCGTTATTTCATTCACTCAAATTTTACAAATCGAAAGAATCGTCAAAGCCGTTGGAATGTAGCTTTTACCGCATACAAACAGGCACCTATATTAATTTAATACATACTTGTAGAACCTACATGTTGCCAGTCCAAATGGCATCCGTTATCCTTAAATAGAAGTGCTATTCGCAAATGTTAAACAGTAATTACATTCGTATTTTACTAAGCAATTCCTTTTCAAATGCTGTAACTACCCTACATTTCTCAAATTAAATTACCAATTTGCTACAACACTCACGACGAACTAAACACGTTGGCATAGAGTTGAATTTGGCTCGCGGGAGTCGTAAAAGGTAATAAGCCCGTATCATGGAACCTCGTTAGCGAATACATGTGACTGTCATTTGATATCCGGACACCGAGGCGTGCGGATGTGCGCCACACACGATGTTTAAAATGAAACGCTATTCATATGGTGTACGGTTGACTTTCATTTGTCTCTCGGAAGAGGGGCAAATGCAACAATGCGGGTTTTGGTGATTTAATTTTGTGTGCCATTAATCGACGTCGGCGGTGGCCTACGGGATTAGAACGAATTTTATTATCAGAATTTTACGGTATCATTCTAGCGGCTTTGTGTTTTCGAAAATACAATTTATAACAGAAATGGCGGAGGCATTTATGAATCTGTTTACGAAGAGACCGAAAGGGAGGATGAAATGTAAGAACACGAAAGTATTGTATGTAATCTGATGATTTGTTATACGTTGTTTAGGAAAATATATGTATATGAAGGTGGGGAAAATACGCTATCAATAATTTATAGCTAAATCTCCGGCAAATATTGGTAACGTATTTTTAATCTAAATTAAATTAAAGTTTCTCGACCAGTATACGATTGAGTATTAGTAGTTATAGGTACATTATTAAATAATTACTCAAATTATTAATTTACGTTATTAAATTATTACTCAAACTTTACTCTAAAAACAAGTTTTTACGGCTTATGAAATTTATCTTGCCACAATCTCTATTCATATGACAAGAAATATCTGATAGATTCAAGATCCCAAGATATCATAAATTACATTACGTCCCAAGCAAGGAGAAGTGACAAATTGAAAAAGCGTTTTTACGGTGTATTTTATGACTTCCGCAGCATCCGCATCATTTGATGTTAAGAAAAGGTGTTTCTCAGCAATTTTAGTCAAAGTCGAAATCAACCTGTCAACAACAATAGGTTTGCACACAAATGTAAACCCTTTTTGAAAAGACTTTAAGTCAGACATTGTATTTTTACACAAATATAGATAACATTACACAAATTTTTCTCTATCAATACAATGAGTTTCAACTATGTAGGTATATTCTGGTTTTGTCGCGTACCTTTGCCTTTATAGTTCAGTTGAGCCTTTTTCGATAGTGATGCTTGGCAAGCATCAACTTTCGGTTTTACGACAACCTTCCCAGATCGTATAGTACAAAAGTGCGGTATTACACGGCTTTTCCTTAGCACAAGTGTACTAAAAATAATTTTCTTGTACGAACGTCACGGTTGCGTGACCTTATACACGTAACGCTGACTATATAGGGACTAATAGGGATGCAGACACCACTAAAAGTTACAATTTATTCATTTCAAATTTAAATTTTTTTTTACAAAATTAGTTTTGAATACGTGCGCGGATTGAACCTTATCCAACCGGAATGGTACATCACAATCACTAGGCTATCACTATTGTTTGCACTACACCGAAAAGCGAACTTTCTGAAAAAAGTTGATAACTGCAAACTACCCTGAGTTTCAGTCCTCAGAAGGATCAGGGGAGAAGCAACGCATCCATGAATGACTTCCGATACAATTCAGTAATATCACACATGTTACTCGTACGTAGATTGACCTGCATACTAGTTGGCTCATGCAATGTTCATTTACAAAGAATTCAAACTTTACAAATTAAAAAAAAAAGTATAGCTACAAAATTAATGAAGACACTTTTTTAAATTCTAAATTTAATTTCAAAAACGGAACATACCACGCGAAATAGACAATTCCAACATTACACGGCGGGTGTAGGTTCCAAAGCGCCAAACTTTAGCCCGTAAAAATAAAGGTAATGACAATTTTGGTAGCGTATGCGTTGCTAGAATTTAATTATTAAGAATTTGCATATTTTCCCCTAACCCAACGTAAAAGCACATTTGTCCCCGGAGTTTCAAAAATGTTTTACTTGTACATACTGCTACATACATATGTGGGCCCTTTAAACGTCATAACTGTATTGCAGGGAATTTAAAGTACATTAGTTAACAAACGGTCGGTTATTATAACTGCTGTTACAATGAAAATAGCGTATAACCAGTAATAACCACCGCTTAATTTTTTAATGAAATTGTACGTAAACTGAACAAAGAAATTGTGGGGTAGAAAACCCTATACTTAATTGCTTTAGCCTAACCTAAATTTATTAAGGAAATGGGAATTAAGGGAGAAAATAATGATGGTCCGGAACCTGATAGATCTGGGAATGTACCACTGCCACTGCCCTTAAAACTGGCTGTGAAACAATCTATAATCTGATTCAATAATTACCTAGATGTCCACAATATTAAAGAAACTTTTGAACATAACTATTGCTCGGTATTAGAAGTTTCAGTTCAAAACCACTATAGCTTTGGCCTACATTCGACAAAGATGTATGCAGCAGATCTCAACCAATACGCCTAGAGTTCTAGATATCAAGAATTCAAACCGAACTAGAAATTTAAAAGGTTCTTCCGTCGTAAATCCGACGAGCTGGACGCGTTGATCCGGACTGACGGCCAATCGATGCCGGACCGGGATCCCGTACAGGGCTACCACTATCAAGGGGAAAAAAATATAAGTGACCTGCATAGGAAGCTAATATAATAAATAAGAAGCACATTTTAAGCGCGCTACCGTGTTTCGAAGGGCACGTTAAGGATTCGGTCCTAATTGCTATCGATAGATAGCAGTTGTGACACCTAGTCGACGTTTTCGTTGGTTTAACAGCAACCGACACGAAGATATTGGTCACTAACCCGTATCTTCATATCGCTTTGGAGCAGCGTGATGAAGTAATGACCTTCCCTGGTTGTAAAGAGAGTGTAGCAGTAGGCCATAAAAAGCGCGTTAGCGGTGCTATACATGAGGACTGACATGGTCGCCTCTAAAATAGAGAGTCCGACAGCAACACTCCTCAACCGAAACAGCAGAGTATTTTTCCGCTGGCATTTTTCTCCCGACCTACCTTAGCAAAAGAGGCGCCTAAAGCCGGTATACCGTATTATTTAACGTTCATCCAATGTATACATATACCTTATGATAACAAAAAAATGTTTGATTTCATTTGATTCAAACAAGAACTAAACTTAGTACAACTCTCCGACTCCACCAACCCTACGACGAAGAGGTATCGCTACTAAACGAGGAACCTTCTCAGATACTACCTATTTTACGAGTTAAGAAATCGCACCGATTTGTCGAGACGCACGCAAATTTCAGCGGAACACTGATTGTATTGCTCTCTAGGGCTTTAGGAAGCAACTTGTTTAGAACCTGATAGTGACGTCACAGAATAAATGTAACAACACAATATGAAAGTCACGAAAAATCGTTTATATGAATGAAATACTTTGAATATTAAACATCTATGATTTAATCCTTAAAGAATATTAAATAATGAGGTCCAAATATAATTTCAGGAAAATGAAGACAGCCCTTTTATTTGAAATCTTTATCATTCAGCCCAGAAGTAACACAATTATTTCAAACGATCTTGAATAGATTGAGGAAAACTATTCAGTTTTAGGGGTCAAACGATATATTAAGATGAAAAGAGATATGATCTGGAGATGTTGCCGTAAACATATTCCGTCTACCGTACTTCTGATAGTCAAATACGATTATTTCAACCGAGTAGACATGTGTACCTAATTGAGACATTTACCCTACTGCCGCACTCGGAGTAAATTGAGACGAATGCCATCGCATTAAGATCGTAAATCGGATGCGGATAGTTTTGACGTCCACCAGTAAATCGCCCACTGTATCGTTGTGAGCTAACAATGAGGGGTGGCTACGGAAACGAACCCTCAGGGCTTTTTTAACAGTTTTCGGGCGATATATGCACCCCCCGGTCACGTACGTACGGAGTTGCTTCCTGTATAAGCGGTTTCATTTTTCTTTGCGGGGCACTTCAAGATTGTTTGTGTGGCGTTAGACTTTTATAACCTTTTTTTTTGTCGTAAACAGGCGACCTGCCTACTCACTGGCATTATTTCTGGATATAAAGCAATTTATTTCAAGTCCATTTATTTGATTTAAAGTTGGGGAATATCTCTTTTTCTAACATGACATTCACTGCCATTATTCACAACTTGCGACCTCCACTTATTTATTTATCATCAAGTCTTCAATATGGAGAATTCATTGGCCATAGTGTGGGCTAGTGGACTTCACACACCTTTCGAGAAAGTTATGAAGAACTCTATATCATGCAAGTCATTTTTCACAATATTTTTCTTAATCGTAGAGCCGTATTCTTCTATGAATCAACTCTTCTTTCGTAGGTCTGCTGGTAGAAATTCAAGTATAGAATAAGCAGACACTCCAAACGGATGTCTCAATATGGCAAAGTTTATGAAAGTTAATACGCTGTAAATTCCTTACGCTAAACCGGAGTAAATGCGTATATTCAAAGGTTATCCATGTACGAAACTTTTCAGACAATTCGCCATCCATCAATGTCTGATTAGGGACTTCTTAGAAGTGGGTGAAAAGATTTTTTAACTAGAAGATACTATAAAATAATCTGTACGAGATTTCACAATTCCAATGGGAGATTACTTTACGTAGAAGTCCTTAATAAAATAGGCATACAACGTCAAAAAGTGGTAGGTAACTGATGGTACACGTGGTATAACGAACACTGGCAACACTAAGGTTTATGCCCTTGAAATTATTGGTGCTTATAAGGACGGAGATGGTTGCCTCAAATAGTGACGTATCTATGAATTGACAAAATGCTTCACAGCGTGTCTTGAGGGTAATTGTGATGGTAAGACGTATCAAGGCGAATTGTACAAGTTCTACCACCAACAGAAACATAAAGAAAAGAAATAATTCAGGTGTCCAAGCAATCCACACTACTCCAACCGAACTTTGTACATGATTTACTTACGGTGGCAACCTGAGGGGAGGTGCCAATTGCATGGGGAGTTCAAATAAGATTTTTTCCTCAATCGGCCCTGGGCGAGGGGTCCGGATACAATTTGCGATGTAACGTTTCGTTACACTATTTTATTTTTGAAATGGGTTCACGCTGCCATTTATGGGTTTCAACTGACAACATTTTCTAAGACAAGATGAAGAATTCTAGGTAACATTTAATTGTACAGCATCAGAGCTTTCTATATCTAACCTTCCTAAGTCAAAACCGATCTTTATATGTGTACCTTACGTGCTGTCAGAAAGAAAAAAAAATTATTTGACAGGAGCAAGAATACAATTCACATGCAAATACAATTGACAAACCAAATTACGTTTATAAAATTTCCTAGCTAATATCTGATGGAGAATGTTAAGAAAATCAGGATCTGGCCACTAGTAAATTTGAATACGCATCGTTCAATATATAAATATGTTATCCAGAAATCCATATGAAAGTATAATCCTGCTTGTTCGTTTATTTATTCATTTTTAACATAACCTTCTTTGACAATAAACCAAAAAGTCTGTAACATAATTATTAAAAGACCTAAGTTCTCTAGATGTTTTGGTTAGCAATACATACCTTATACATATTACTTAAAAACTATTTTCGTTTGCACATCTTTGAAGTAACTTACCCTCCACCTTTGCGGGTTAGCGAATTATTTTTGAGTGTTAAAGGATTTTGTTGGATCCCTACCGTAGTCATAAATACTACTTTTTCTAACTACCTACTACATAATGCTATAATTTAATGTCGTATTGTAGGGTTTGTGAGAGGGGTTGCTAAAGGCGATGGGGTTTCTTTAAATTATTTCAAAAATACAGCACAAATGGGATCCATCAATGAAGGAATATTGGTTTCACAAAATTTTAAAAATCAGCTACTAAGAAAATTCATAGACTAGCACTAGACACATATTTTGTAGTTATACTTCTTTTAACGCGTCTTAAAGTACCTACGTTTAAAGGTTTGAGGTTAACTGTCGTATGTATCATGTTTTTAATTATCTATCAAAATTCATAATTTAAAACAATGCAATAATTACTTTCTTTATATGTAAAGAGTGCGTTATACGAGTTTGTAACAGGAAACTATAAACTACAAATTTTAAACGCATTTCTTTAAGTAACCGTGACCTCGACTCCATAAGTGAAATAATTTATTATCTATTCAAAATAAAATTATAAACAGCCTAAGATCAATCATCAAAGTACCAGGCAATCATGAATCACAAGGCAGTTTCGTTTCACGCACTAATGCTAATGTGACGTAGCGCAGCTCTCAACGCGTCGCTTAACCGGTAGGCCTTCGTAGTCCCTGAAGGGTCTCAATGACCGCAAGGAGGTACCTCGAGTGTTCGCGCTCAAGTAACAAGACAAGTACTGTGCCGACTCATTTTCGCATTTCTCGAGAACCGAAAAAATATTCCACTATGCACTAGCTTATGGTGTAAAGAGTTAATTCTCGGAGAAATTAGGTTTATGATGCTTGAAAACCATGCTTGTTAGTGGATTATGCGCTAAGCTTGAAGGTGTGAGCAATTTGATGGGAAATTAAAAGATCTTAATCAGTAGCTTATTTAGTTGTCGGCCACACTTACATGAGGCCGCCATTAGACTCCAGGGTCAATTCTCAATGCTCAATTGTGTCACGAATATCGACAGTTCATGCAGATGATGAAATGGAATTGCCCGCTGAAATTAAATTAAATTAAAAAGAAAAGTACCTAATTAACGCGTACCGCTGCGTCCGTTTCATAAAATCAAAAGATCTAATCTGATGTCGCGTTTTATTTATGGCCCTGCCTACTTTCATGTATACTTTCTTTAGTGCAGAACGAATTAATACCGAAAACATAGCAAAAACTCAGCTTCATATAAAAGTACGTATAGCCGACCGCATAATTCCGGTGCGGATCAGTGACGACCACGACGTGTCGTATTACGACCGCACGACACCCGATACGCGTTGTGCTTTATAGTTATTTTCATGGCGTGGTTATCATATTATACTGAGTTAGTAAGGGTTCTGGTAACAGTGGTGGCCTGGTGGTTGAATTTTGGGCTTACATTCCGTTGGATCCGGGTTCAATGTTCACGCGTGTAAGTTTTGCACATTTGCAATTCATCAGCACTTGTTCCTTATTGTATAAGCACACTTTGTGTAATCAGCATTCCACTAACCAGTCAATAAGGAAATTAATATACTTTAAAATAGGAACCCCAAAGTGATCGATCCACCCCTTGTAGTCAAAATGTGTTTTCCAAGAATCAAAATAATTGAATCCTATAATAATACACTTCTCCAAACTTAGATAAGTAGGTGCCATAATCGTTTATTATATGACCTAAATTACTTTTTCATTGTACCAAGGAACCTAGCTGGAAACGACGTAGATTAATTACCTTAAAACCTATTTTCTCTCGGTCTTGCGGTGAAAGGAAGCAATGAAAAATAATGACGTCATTCCAAATCGGAAATCTTGAAAATCGACCAGAATATTACTGTTCATGTTTCGTTCGGTAACACCTCCTAGGTAATATAGTGGTCACCATTAAATCGTAACCGAGTTCTACTATAAACAACTTACGCCGTTATAAATATAGGCGAACGAAATTTCTCTTATCACGCTCATATTTCTAAGAGCCTAGCATTAGGCAAAAATAGAAAATACCTTGGCCTCGTGGAAAATATAATAAAAAAACAAACGCGGCAAACAAATTACCTTCTTTCACCTCGATTAAGTGATCATTACAGGAGCGAATACCATTTATAATGGCTGGCGGTCTGGCGAAAAATAAAAAGCGCAGGAAATTGCGTGTGCGGTTAAAAAAACAAAATACGCGAGCTCGGTGAGCGCGGGAACGAGACTTTTGACGTGACATGTCATGTCGCCATCTTGGAAATCATCTTTTGTGAAGTGTAACGCAACGTCGACGAAGTCACGTATTCCTTAAACAAATCTCAATTCAGAATTTATTTTTTGTGTTACTTCTGTTTGAACGTTTGTTTTCGATGCGAGATAAATTTGTGGGAGCGCTTGGCAGAATAAAAACATTTAACAATTTAACTAGGTACGTAACAACGTTGAAACTCGCGGAGCACTAATTTCGGTACGATTCCGCTTGAAAACGATACCAAATCGAGTTTACGGTATAGCGGAGGAACGAAGCACTCTATTACGCTGTGTACAGACATAACTCAGTAAATGGTGAATTATTTTCTCTGTACCGAACTGAAGTACACAATTCAATAGTATTGTATGGAATTCGAGTTCGAAGAATAAGATTGGGTTTATGTTATTTCCTGCGCATTCTGTTGAATAGCTTAGACACGTGTCATATCTTTCAACGCAAACGGAAAAATAAATATTTGGTAATAATGTTCGAAACTTTTGTGTGAGTATTTCGTTTTTCTTCGAATGGAAATAATACTTTATCGATCACGTCTGCTACTAAACATATTTGCAATGCTATTTTAATTTATCTTTGTAAAAAGTGATTGATCAATTTTATATTTTTATTAAAATATATTAAATAATTATGTTATTCGAAGTCATCAATGTCCGACAAAATGGTATACTTGGTCCTGGATAATGTAATAAATTTTAAAAATGTTGCTGTTGTAAAAAAAAAATATACACCAGAATTTATTGAATTTTTCTACCTAGTATATCAATTTGGAATATTCGAAAAAACTCTTATCGAGCTATGTATCACTTGATATGTTTACGAGTAACTTTTGTCAAAGTCCTTCTTACAAAAGGAAGGCTTTAAAAACTTTATCGTGGCCACATACGCATTATTCATTAACAAAAAACCTTATTTCGTACCAATTCTTAACACGGATCGTATTCCCATGCGTGACTAGATACAGATAAGTATAAAAGCTAACTTCTGTCAGAACTCGAAAAATCCCAGTGGACGGGAAGAAGCATTATTTCCTTTTGTCGTCATCGCACGCGTACTAATGTGTGAAATAATATTTCTCCCTCGTAATAGAGGGCGCCTCGGGCGGTTGTCGCGAGTGTTCGGTAAGGGCTCGGCGATCCGCCGCTGACGTAATTCAATCGTCGAATACCCTGCGGTGAGGAAAAGTGAAGGTAGGCCTTTAGGCTTTACTTTCGTTATTTCTGCTGACGAAAATTTTCGTGGTGAGATTTTTAAACCCTAAGATAAATCAGTTATTTTTAAATGTATTCCAATTTTTATGTATTTATCTTAACATCCTGTTAACGATAAGAAAGAGGACGTAAACAGAAGAAGGATCTAGCAAAAAGATTTGAAAGGATTTGTGTCAATGAATGAATCGTTCATACAACAATTTTTAATCGACTTCATAAAAAAGGAGGAGGTTCTCAATAATGTTTGTTACCTCAAAACTTTCGACTGGGTGAACGGATTTGGATGATTCTTTTTTTATTTGAAAGGTTATGCTTCCCGTTTGGTCGCATTTTAATTTGGTCCAGTTCTGACAGTGTCATCCATCAGAAAACCATATTTAAATAAGTCTTAAATTTAGTCTTAACTTTTCGTAACGCGAGTTACAATAGTTATTAACTAACAATAAATATATATTTATTGTAAGATTCCAAAAGTTGTTTCATTACATGTCATGTTAATCCTTTCGCGAAATATTTGGACAAGACATGCCGACGCAAAACGTTACAAGGGCGGTTGGGTTTCAAATATTTAGACAAGCAATTTGGAAGATCTTAGAAATCATCTGTAAAGATTAATGAAGCGTGGAATTCTTGTGAAATACGTTGGCAGGTATCTATCGAGCGTTCACGATGGCATTTGATAAGACCTCAGCGATTATTTATTTAAAAATTATGTTTAAACTGAAATCTGCCGAATTTATTTCGAAATGTTGTCGAAAGAAATTATCGTGTTGTCGAAGGGATCGCGTAAAGCGAATCAAGATCGGACAATCAAATGGGGGCCTATTAAAAACTCTACTGATCTGGGAGCCTATTAATCAGTCAATCAATCAGTTTAGCTAGTTACTATTAATCAGCCAGCGGTCACATGACTCCATAATTGACTAATGATATGGACACATGACATGACATACTATGTTATGTATTGACCAATGAAATACACGAGTTCTTTGAATGGTTGTCCGACTGTATAAAGCATCTTTAGTATGATCACGTCACAACCTACAATGACCGCCAATCCTATTCTATGTGAGCATCGAAATAAAAGTGGGTGAGAAAATGTGACAGGCCATTAGCAGACCGAAGACAAGACAACGAACCCCTTTAGATAAGGACACAATCATTTCGAGTGAACGCGAAATTTTTCTTCACTTTCGATCTGAAGAAATTTATAGTACAATTCCGATCAATGAGAGCGAGATTAGCTTGTCCTTTCAAATCGGATCGGAATAAGAATTCTAGAAGATATATCCGTCGAGCTGGCACAAAAGAATTGGTGCGATATCGCCTGCTGTCGCTGCGGCGGCCATCTTGTGATGCCGCTCCCGCCAAAACGTTTGGAAATCGTACCTCACTCCAGGGACGCCTCGCCATTGAATATCGTTCTCAATTCCGAACGTTTATTACCCCGCTACCTTTATATTCCAGTCCCGATTAGAGCGATAAATTTCTAAATATAGTAGGTACGTTAAGCATTGATACGCTAAGAAATTACGTCGAAATCATTAAAAATTGATCGCGTCTGGAGCAGACTGGAAGTTTTGATGTAGGTACTTATTGTCTATACATATTAAAGGTAACAACATCTGAACAAAGTACTTATTTCACGTTAGTAAAGCAATAGGTATAACTATTTACAGTATTTACTCTATTTACTATGAATGAAATTAAACCACTGCGAAAAGAAATTATAGGCGTTTTTTGAAACACAGATACAACAGTACAGTGATCGATGGTGGGTCTGCGCCCGGATCAAGATTAAAAGTTCAAATGCTGTTCTTATCACGAACTTCCATTTCTTTTAAAAATGACCCTGTTTTTCTTAACCGAAGATTGTAATAACCTTGCTGGTAGCAAAAACTATTTTATCAGTATATCTGATCTACTATCATCACAGATACTGGACCTTGTAACTGTTCTGGTGTCTATATGTAATAGAGGTACCTATAGGAACCATTAACTGTGGGCTGGCTTAAAATCTTTTTCACCGTGATAGTATAATATATAATAGATAAAATAAATTAAAACTACTGAGCAGAAAAGTACTTACAACCTGTCGTGCTTACTACATTAAAAATTAAAAGAAGTTATGCAAAATGTAACACAGCAAATAATTCCCCAATTTTATGAGGCAAAATGTTTACAAATTACTTTAAATACACATTTAATCGACATTCAACACAAGGTTCATTTCCGATGCCAATGTTTCCAGTTTCATATTAACTTAATAGGCAACATTAACCCTTGAATTAACAAAAAAGAAATTAATGTAGGCAATCAGTACAACATTCCTGGCTCGTGTTACCGTCGCGTGACCGGACCGAATAAAAAAATGAACGACCGGCAAATTTGATACCGTAACTACTTCACTGTAGATATCTCTGTCCAAATCGGCTTATAAACATGGACGACACGTTTTTACACGAATATTATGATAAGGTAGACGAATTACATGACACATTGTAAGTACATTTTTAATCACTTTGATTACGCTGAGTACATTTCTAAGCTAAATGAACGTACTTAATTGTAAGATTCATATAGCGCTACTAAAAGTATGGATCGTAACTTCGAACTTAAATTATTTTCAAATTTCAATGACATGAACGCAAAAATGTTTGTCTTTGGAACATGTATAATCTAAACCAAAATAAAAAAAGCTTAGCAAAACTTTCTAAGAAAATAGAAGTCTGAATAACAGATCTAATTTTCTTTTCAATCAGATTCTGATAATAGACAGTACAGGCAGCGCCTACTTGAAAATTAAAACTTATCATACATTCTGCATTACAAGTGTTTCAATCTTACATTGAAAAACTGAATTACACTACACTACATTACACTGACAAATTGTTACAGAAGTTTTCGGAACATTTTTAACAACAACGACCGCAATTGAGGAGTGTTAAGAAAATAGTCTCACCGATAAATATGACAATAAAATAAATATCTCCTTATAAAGAAGAATCGTTATAGATTCTCAAGAACAAAAGATTAAAAAGGTTGGCTCTACAGAACGTTTAATCTCACAAAAGATTTGCGACATCATATTTTATTGAAAATTTGAATACATCATTCGGGAATGGTCGAGGAGTGACTCAAAAACGGGAATTCGATGCTGATGACTGTTGTTATTGGATTTTTACGTAAATTTCTCTTTTGTTGAGCTCATTTGCGGGATTATGGATGGTAATGCGTTTTGAGGATCCCGATTTGAGCGTGCCGATAAGCCTCGGAGCTTTCTGGGTGCTTAATGTCGTGTGCTTTGGGTGTTTATTTATCAACATTTATGCATGTCTGTCACGAGATGTTACGCACGTGTAGTGTGTAGGTAATTGATTTTGTTGGCAGATTTGTAAATGCCGAATGTTATTACTTTGAGCGGTTTTAGCCAAATCTGGCCTGATTTCGAGCACCGAGTGTGTCAAATCAGTGCAAAATACGGAATTTCGATCCGTCTATTTATTCGTCTAATTTAAGACATTTTAATCCAGAAAACAATAAATATATTGGACGAATAATCTGCCCTTAAAAGAAAATAATAAAAAATCAATTAGTCGTTCACGAAATAAAAAATAATCGTTTTAGGATTCGGAACTAGGCTTTGAACTCGTTATTAGTTTGTAGCTCTTTTATTGGAAAGTAATCAAACTTTCATTAGCGCAGAAAAAAACTACAGGACGAAGTGTTTGTAATTATGCGCGCCAAAAAATTCAAAACGTAAAAAACAAAATGGCAGTTCGCGCCATCGCGCGTCGTTCTTGTCTCTGGTCACGAACTTAAGCCTCGCATACACGAGTTCTTTGGTGTGAAAATGGGATATAATTTTGGTGAAATAATCAAAAACCGGTTCGCGTGCCCACTGGGCATTAGCGAAGCCCTACCCAACGCGGGCATGTTAATGTTGCCAGGTATAGCGCTGTATGTACGTAATGAGCCGGGGAAAATTGTGTTGCCATAAAAATAATTGTGTTTTACCCCAGGTTCTGTACGCTCGATTATGGGTTAGAACACGTTGGCGTTATGGATTTTGGGTTCCCCTGAAATTTTCGCGGTTTTTGTTATGAAAAGACAACATAAGTTAGGTACTTATTATCTCACACGTTAAATAAATGGTTTAAAGCTATAATGTATGGTGAAATTTTAAATCATATATTATGTAACAATTTTTAAATCCTAGACAGGAATCCGGTGGTGAGTTCGTAGTGATTCGTTGTTTTAGTTGGATTTAGATAATACTCTGTGTGGGTATAATTACCATTCCCTACAACTAGCTTTTTTTCTGGACATTAAAAGTTAAGCAAATAAATGAACGAAAAATGTAATCAAGTTCAATATGTTCGTTTGTTTCAATGATAGTGCAAAGTGATCTGAGAAATGATATTAAAAAGATAACACGTGAGAAATTTTGGAAGCATTTTGATGAAATCTGTCTTGTGTTACAATTTGTTGTTATTTCTAAAATTACCTCTCAAAGCTACTATCTGTATCCAATAAATTGTAGGACAAACGAGCAATTTAAATGTAAAGTTCAAATGTAAAAGGAATTGTTTTATCAAAGTAGTTGATCAACATGCTATACCTAATAGCCCTAATAGGTAATCTATTTATCAAGTCTTATACCTGTGGATTTAGTTTGTATTCTCTGTATTTTATTTATTATTTGACTTTGTATTTTAATTACTACAGATATTGCTCGAAAGGTGAATATTATGATACAAAATAAATCAGCAACAACGGACGCGGCCGGTACGAGCGAACAATACCTTCCTCGGTTGTGGGGAGACCCGTGCCCAGCAGTGGGACTGTGATGGGTTGGTGATGATGACTGCTTTACTATGCTATTTCCAATATTTAACCTACTAAGTACTCGAGTAAATTTTACTTTAAAAATATAAAAATTACGCGTAACAAATTTTATAACGTTCGGGTTTTAATTTTTATCTACCTTTAAAGGTTTGATCTAATTAAATAATTGCCTTTTCTTCGCTGTTAAGTACACATAATTATGTTGACTATGCGAAAGCATTCTAGTATAAGCGAATAAGGAAAAAAAAGCGACTCAAATTTCTTGCCTATGTTTTGTGAACAACGAAACGTACAATCGAGTTATACGCGAGTCGTTTTCGAGTGCAATAAATCTTAGTAGGACCTACCAGCTACCTCCATTCGATTTCGTCCAATTTATGTTGTTCGTAAATGGGTTGACTTTTATGTTTCCTCAAATACTTAGTGTCCAAGACCAAACATCCACTCTTGTTTTCTTTAAGCTATTTCAGGGCGCTGGCTGTTAACTTTTACAGTAGATTCTGTTTACTATTGGTCTGTTATTACTATTCTATTACTATCGAACTACGTTTACTATTAGTCTGTTTTCTACGACATAAAGCAGGTTAAACGTAAAGCAATAACTATTAAAGGTTTAATTACAAATAGCGTTAGATCGAATTGCATTTAACTCTACAATTATGTTATTATTGCGTTTCTTGCTAGCAATTACGGTCGAATCAGGTTTGATATTTAATATTTACGACGTACTGTTATTTGCTGGTAATGCATAAGTGAGGATGTACGAGTGAGGTTAGATATATCACTTCTCCATCACATCATGACCCATCATCAATTAACTCTTCAAGGTTCTCGGGTACATCGTAGAGCACACATAATGTACGCACATTAAATTTAAAAATAAATTGTAAATAAATAAGTAATTGTAGTTGTTCTTTACAACGTTAGACAGAAATTTAACTAACAGAATAATTATTGCTATATAATCCGATATCAATGGTTTTCTTATGATTGCCATTGTCAGAAGTGGACCAAATTATCAAAAGAACTAGCATTCAGGTAAAAAAATCATCAAAATGGGTTCAACCAGTCGAAAGATAACAAACATACAATCAAACTGAGAACCTCCTCTTTATTTGTAGAGAGTTAATAAATTTAAGCTTACAATCAGAAAAAGCCTTTGCCAAAACAGAATGTTCAAATAATTTAAACATTAACAGTTACAGCACAAACAATCAAAACTAATTCGACGCGATTTGGTCAACCCTGTAATTCCAACCGCGGTCCTAACGACCCGTCTACCAGAATTTGCAATAACCGTAATAAATTACAATCCAATCCAACTTGGCCTAATAAGACGCTCAGAGGATTCCCATTGGTTTTAGAATCGGGTCGAGGCAGAACGTAAGATTATCATTAATTTAATTGACTTTGGACGCAGTTCACGCATTAATTGAAATAATGTCGCTGAGTTCGCAGGTCTAACTAGGAGCGAGGAATCAAGATTGTTAGTTTAAGATACCTGTCTGGCAACTCTGGCTGTAGATTAACGATTGTTGTTGATATAAATAAGGATATTTAATTTGTAACGCACTGTTGCCGTGCATTCCAAATATTTGAAAACAATAGGTTCCACCATTGCACCTTCCATTACCATAGGTACATGGATAGTATATTTTTAATTTAAAAAGCTTTTAACAGCAGATTTCACTTGAATGGCTACATTTAAGAGTATTACTAGTTAAAAGAGTATATTTTTAATTTAATCATTTTTAGTTACATGTTACTTAGACGAATTTCTAGATTTGTCAGTGACATTTTTGTAGGGTTCTACATCCGAACTGTAGAAAGGAAACATTTCGGAGCGGTACGGAATACTTAGTATCCTACTACTGACACTTGACCGGATTTTATATAAGCATGAATAATTATATTTTTGACACAAGAAATAAAATATTATTACTTAACTAGCTAGCCCGCGACTTCGTCTGCACACGATTAGTATTATTGTAAAGTTTCATTAAAATCCATTCAGTAGTTTTTAGGTGAAACAGTAACAAACATCCATCCATACAAACTTTCGCGTTTAAAATATTAGTAGGATAACGTTTATAGTGTGTTTCGAAAATAATTGTTTGCGAAACCCCGAAAACCTTAAAGAAATAACTGAACATTCATACATTCCAATATCAAAGAGCTGGTAAAACCTCTCTTCAAGCTTCAAGGTACAATTACGCAAAACAAGCGCCCCAACCACCAACCGTTTTAAGCTTTCAAACGTCGAAGAAAGAGAAACACTCAAAAACACAATTACACTAAAATTATTCACGAAAAAAACTCCATCAGATGAAAAATTATGCTCCTAAAAACCATTACGACACATACTGCGGTGCATTGAAGCAGAGTAAAGTATGGGGGGAGGTTGAAGTGGGGGGTCGAGACGGGAAAGGGATCCAGACATAGGGGACATAATCCCGTAATTATCGGCTTAACTCTAGACGACATTCGCAGGTGGAAACTGCAAACGTACAGGTGTGCCAACGTAGGTATTTTAGGGTTACATTGACAAATGCTACGGGTTGATAATTGATTTATGCGGCTTAGCGGTAACAGGGTTTCGTTGTTTTAGAAAAACAGCGTTTGGAGGGTTAACATGCGGATGATTGTCAGCGGGAACAATTGGCCTTTTTTCACTTTTAACCTTTTTTATACCAAAATATTATTTTATATCTAAGTGTTAAAATTTTTACTCCGCACCCTTTAAATTTTCCAATCATCAGGCGCTTTTATGATCGTAATATTGTGACGTCATTGTGGTATTACTGGCCAATACTGGCATAGCAAAAGGATTACTATCAACACCACGATTCGACTAGCCTGGTTGATTAGAAATTCCATTACGGATACAAAAACAAAGGGAGAGATCACCGAAAAGGCAAACTTTCAAAGGTGGTCGGCTTTTCAACGGCTAAAATCACAGATTTAACTTATTAAACGTAAACACCACGGTAACTGACTGAGTTGTATAGATTAGGCATTTTCAAAATCTGGACACGCTTAGGCATGGTTATTATACAAATTTCTTAATAGCTGCTACCCACAACTTCGTCTGCACGGCATGGTTACCTATCAGCCCGCAAAACTTTATCTAAATCGGTTCAGCCATTCTTGCGTGATTCATTGGCTTGGGATTGTAATCTAGTATCCAGAAAATCTAATGTGTCTGATCTAGCTGGTCGGCGTTTGATAGTATTCGACACGAGTTGCCGTATCTCAACCATGCATTGGAGCAGTGTGGTGGGATGTGCACTGTAAATACTATTTGGTCATTACACACCTAACCATTTTCTCTACAGTAGCCTCTATTCAAGTCTAGTAATGGCTGACTAGTTAAGGACTTTTTTGGCGGAAATACCCTTACCAATGCAATAACATAAAAAAGAGAAATCCACTTCCAACATGATAATAACAGTGCTACCAACTTAAAGAGAAGACATTAATATCAAATACTTTTGACCTAAAAGAACTTTCTTTATATACATCTGCTAGGTATTACTTCTAGGTCTCAACGAGAACACCTCACGCCATTCCCATCTCTACGGCAATCAGTAAACGGCTTAAAATCGCCAGCATTAATTCCTAGATTGATATTACATTGAGTAGGCAAATCCGGTATTAAAATTAGATCGACCATACGTTATCCGGTCGTACACGGGAATCGTTTTAGCTGCAGTCGGTAAATTTGATTCAGTCTCGGATTATCGGATGGCTCTAGATACAATAGCGGTTAATATCTGTGATATATCATAAAGAGATGCTGGGGTTGCGAATGATGTGTATACGTTACCGTATGATACGATTTTATCAGTTAGGTATCGACAAAATGTGATGAAAAGTATACTATAACCACTATATACTATAACTCAGGAGTATGAAAAATAATTGTGACAAGTTTCGTTAAAATCCGTCGAGTAGTTTTTGTTTCTATAACGGTTATACGGTCAGACAGACAGACAAAAATTAACTGATTGCATTTTTGGCATCAGTTTAGATCCATAATCACCCCCTGATAGTTACTTTGGACATATATTTCATGTACAGAATTGGCCTCTCTACAGATTTATTATTAGTATAGGTAATAAAGCCAAAAAGTGGATTACACGCGTAACAAACGCTTCCGTTACATTAGATCGTATCAAACTAAGTGCGCGATACGAAAAATTAGTTAAACAAATTGTCTCTGCAACAATTTCAATCGCGTGTGCTAATCCGATTAATGAGGCCACGCGCAAAGGGTATAACCGAAATACACCCAGAACCTTGCAAAACATAATATTATTTAATTAATGGCGTGTTTTAAGAAACCATTAATATGGATTAGGGCGGACAATTTATTACTTTGTACGTTTGTGACAAATGAAAGTCCGAGAAGTACTAGTATACGTACTTACTTGTTATCATAAAAATGTGGTTAATTACACGTGAAAAATTGTTTGGTTGGCATGTTGTTACGGACTTAATTGGGAGTTAAATAACATATAAATTATCTACGGGATTCATTAAGATCTAGATTATTTAATAGATAGTGCAGTTAGCTGTTTTTAAGCATTAAATTTTTTTTTAATTTTTTATATGTGTGTATCTGTGATCTATGTGTGCCTATCTGTCTCCTAAACGAATGAACCGGTTTTGATGCGGTTTTTATTGTTTGAGAGATCACTTGAAAGGCACTCCTTTAAAATGAAATGTATAGATAAATAAAAAGTTATAAACTATGCAGCATAGCTTTAGCCTTTGCAGTTTATCTATACTAATAATATAAAGCTGAATAGTTGTTTGTTTGTTTGAACGCGCTAAACTCAGGAACTACTGGACCGATTTGAAAAATTCTTTTAGTCTAAGATAGTCCATTTATCGAGGAAGGCTATAGACTATCAAGCGTGTCGCTGCAATTCTTAACGCGGGTGAAACCGAGTTGCACAGTTAGTTTATAATATGGAAGGATAATCTGAACTAGTCTGGGTTTAGTGCCATTGTCCTTTCGAACTACAGCTTAGATAACTGCCGGAACAGAGATATTCAATTAGACACGCCCTGGAGCTAGATTGCAATGGAGTAGTCAGGTTAAAAAATACATATAAACAAACAAACATAGAACCTCCTTGTTTTGAAGTCGGTAAAAAAGTAGGAAAATAAGTATTGCTTCATTAATTGCATTAAAAACTAATTTATCAATTATTTCAAATAGGTACATTTTAATTTAAAAAAGAACTTGTTGAATTCTCAATTCTGTTGTTGTTCTA
>DWQK01000375.1:0-21797 GCA_018231225.1 Noctuana stator
AGCTATGCTGTTACCTGTTACTGGGGTTACCAGGATTATGAGTTACATAGGATATTTACTTGCATAGTCCTAATAAGTAATTGTTCTGACTCTGAGATGGAGCGCGCGACTAGTTTCTCAGATCGAGTAGTTGCGCTTATTTGATGTTGCGTATTTAATACACACAATTTTTTATTTTATTTTTAATTACATTGAAACTTATTAAGTCGACCAAAAATAAATGTTTTCAATGACTGCACCGAACAAAAATAAGTACAGCTTAGTACGAACAAGTGTATGAACTAGTATGTACAAGTAATTTGGAGAGAGTATGTTTAAAATGGTAATACATGATTAACGACAAACTTCATTAGTTATTTAGGATAACAAAAATATAAACTTTTTATCTAATAGTATGAAAGCGTATTAGTAAACTTTCAAAATATAATTACTGTGTTTAAGTACAGGAAATTTACTTTGCTAACACTATCTGCTGGTTACACTACCTGTTACCCTTACACTAAAGTGGGGTCGGGAATTAGGCCATCATTCTGCAAAATCGATACCTACCTTCTAGATTTACGGTAACATGATCTGAATATAAATTCAAAATCATTGTATTTCTCAGGAATATATTTCATCCCGAATAAATTTATGTGGCTACGATTACGATAATTCATACCGACTAACTCACATACTTCTACAATATTACATATTCACGACCAGATATAATATTTTTAACGCAGATATTTCATTAAAAAAAATGAAATAGTTTAGGATCTTTCAAAGGGAACACGTTGTTATGTGATGTATTTAAAATCTAATGTAATTACTTATTAGTATTGAATTATAGTTTGCGAAGAAAGTAAATTGCACTGAAACTTTTAAATAATAAAATTTTAAAATTAAATGCAATTTTCATACCTCTCATCTGCATTTTCTTTAAAACCTTATCTCTACAAAGTAAAAGTTTTAGCTAATTTCCTTTTTCATTTCACGGCTCTCGACTGCTTAAAAATTCAAATTACTCAGAAAAATTTTAAATAGCCGACAATTTACGTTCTGCTGGTGAAATAGTTTATGGTTCCAATATTCCGCATATTATTATAGTTTAGCTTAGGTATAAGCGAGTGTCTCTCCAACTTCATATTTCATATGAGGATGGCACGTCTGGCACGCGGAGGCTTCACGTTAAGTATTGGTCAGCGCTCGGTATTTCCGACTAGCTTCATTATTATTTTACGATCGTGCAGACACGGAGGGAATAAACTCAAGTTGTCGGAATAATTGAGAAACCAGACTGTGGAAGATACCTCTGTTGTTAGAGAAAATTAATTCCAATTCCTCCTCCCGTAAGGATAGATACATCCAATTGTTTCCTGTCTCAATTGTGTTTTGTACCGTACCAGTGCGTGAAGTTTTAACTAAAAAATCTTAAAAGTGTAGTCTGTAATTAACTGAGAAACACAGTTCCATAACTCGCGCCGGTTGCATCGCGACGGGAGCACTAAACCAACGTTTAATTTAATTGTAACACGGCACTACAATTAACGCACGTGCTGACTCTATTGTACACTCTTTTCATAAAAGTGTGAAAAAGTAAGGCTTTGTTGTTCAGAGGTGCGAACCGAGTCTCATATTACCAATAGACAAAACGATCTGCCGGCAAAAACTTTCTGATGCGCTATTGTCATATATACGCCAGCATCGTTGACCCATTTTGAGTTCTATGTTTTTCACGCAAAGTTTTTTTTCCAATGAAATGTAAGCGAGATGGGTTCTCTCACATCCGGAACAAATTATACTTCATCCTTGAAGACTCGGAATAGACAAAAGTCACCCTGCTTAAAACGCGGTCTCGTTCCATTTTAGACTTTATTGTCAAGGGAAAAGATGGTGTTGCGGAGGTCGTTCCGTTTTATTTTCGTTTCCATTGGAAAATGTCATCGCAACAGGAATAGGCGTAAGTGAACGCGTCAAAGTGTAAAATGAGGGGTTTTGCGCCGTGTCAGTGAAAGTCGTTAAGAACGGAATGGATGAAAATTGCGTGCATATTTAAGTCTCCAAGTTAATATGAACGATATTACGGGTACAAAACGATAATGTACCTTCAGGAGCTTCGGAGTTGGTATAATTTAATGCAATAAGCCGGTATTCAATGGCAGGCAGCCATTACAAAGGTCATAGGTTCGATTTCCAGTTGGTTAGAAGTTAAAACGATGAATTGAAATTTCTGTTGTTGGTCTAGATGTATTTTTGTTGTGTGACCCATCGAATGACACAGGGAATCCTAGTACAGAGCTATTAGTGGGGAAGCGTTCAAGAGCCTTGTATTATATGTATTCACTAGAAATACGATACGCCAAATACACAGATTGTGCCTTGATTCCAGAGCATCTCTTGTAGGGTTCCGCATAGTGTATATAAATTTTAGTTTTGTAAATCTCCCTATGTATAATTGTATATGCATATTGTTTACATTGTACAATTTGATTGCATTACAAAGTAGAAATTCCATTATAATATTCTTGCAACCGGAACGTTAACTGCTAGAAGCACACATAAATACGAACTAAACTAACTTGAATCAAGTCTAGACACTAATATAAAACTATGGCTATTAAGAAAGCCATTACCTTAACCACACACAAGTTAATTACTTTGCAAGTTAACTCATTATGTTAGCACGAATTAAATTCTAAGTTACCTCTGTTGCTATTTTATTTTGTATAACTTTTGGGTTTTCACCACTCCATATTATACGTAACTAGTATTTAAAATAACACAGTAAGTTCCAGGATACAATGATATGGGACTCTTCAAATAATTTTTCTTTTTTAATCTTTATTCACCGTTTTAGTTGTCATGAGTAGCAACGAACGAACGATTTCTGATAGAACTTCTATTTATTTGAAATTAAACCTGGGAGTCTAAGTTTTCAGTTATCTCTTAACATCAGGTGGTATGCACATTTGCTTTTCTTTTAAGATGAAAACTGGCTCTCCTTCGAAACCTATAATTGATGACTCTTCTAGTAGGTAGTAAGTACTCGTCTCTCCAATAAATGTAATTACGAGTACATTAAAATATTGAGTCGATTTTTCACTAAGGTTTTAACTTTTAAAAGTTGCTTAGTTCAACTTGGTTAGTTGACCAATAACGCGTGATCATGGAAGTGAAATAAGTACATTCATCTGAACCTCATATTAATCCGCCATCCGTTGGCCAGTTTTGCTCTATTTTTGTGGCCCAAATGGATTTATTTCCAGTCGCTTTCGCCTGTCCACACATGTGGGTAGGTACTTATGCAGGAGAATTTGCATGACCTACATTATGCTTTCAAAGAAAGAAAATAAGAAATAAACCTTAGTTGAAAGCTTTTAAGATCTCAAGAAAGATTGAAATGAAAAAGTTTACATATTCATTCTTTTTATTTCAAAATTAATAAAACTTACCTTTAACGTCAACTTGATGATGCTTGGAAGAAGCAAATATTCTATAGCTTAAATTTTTTCTTAGCTTAAAGTTTACATTAATAAGGCAACATTAATAGCTAAATAATTAAGCCGTTATCATTAAAATTGTACGTTAATAAACAAATTAATCTTGTTTCATAAAAATTTAACAATTTTTTTATAAAATCAAAAGAAAAAGGGTAAGTAAGCTAAAGGCTAAAGGTAGGGTGCTGCTTATAAGTTTAAGCGCACTTTGACGCCGGTATCAGGTGTGGTTGTTTCTTTCTACAAAGCGCCACGTCCACTGCACTAGCTCAGCGAGCTTTTGTTTACATCTGCCCTTTTAAGACTTAATTCTCAACTGAAATCCTGTGAAAAAATTACTGAGCTCGCAGCAAAAATTATGAACGCGGAATAACTGCTTACTTAGTACCTACGTGTTTTTGAAACCTAAAAAGCTTTATAAGTTTTAAAATCTGTACCTATTATATTTTTTTTTTCTATCTTATAAATTAAAGAAATTATCTGATAATACAGGTACCTGTTAAAAAAATATATATGCTTTGTTCATACAAATAAATAAAAAGAAATATAAAACAACTTTGCATCAGCTGGAGCTAGTGTCTAGACTCAGGTAATTATAATGCCGACCGTTCTCAAAAGAGGTTATAATTTCTTTAGCTCGCAATATGAATGCTGTATTCAAAGAGTGCGGTTTCTGAGATATTGAAATAAGTATTTAATTTAAATATAAGATTTAATTTAAGAGGTTGCTTGTGCTTAGTGCTTTACCCTAAGCTTGTTAAAAGACGTAGCGTGAGGTAGATTGACGGTCATTCCGATGGCATTCTACCGTTCCGCGCTCTTGGCGTTTTTGTTCGTAGGTACGTCTCAGTGGCGTCAAATGCACCACGCTTACGTGAACTTCTATGGCAGTTACGTATTCAAACTTGTCTACTGATGTCGTTATACTTACACGCGAATGTTGGTTTAAATGGTCTTCTGTCAAGCTCTTATCATTAAGCTTAAGTGATGCGTACAAAGTTTTCCTAATGCTAAGGGATTTACTAATAGGGTTCTATCATGGGACTTTAGATACCAATGCATTAATTTCAGTAGAACATTTTTAATATTAGAGTTTTTGACCATTTCACGTTATCTTTTCTCTCTCTGTTTCATGGCTACAATGACTACTTAACATTGAATCCTGCATTAAAAGTAATCATAAAATTAACAGCTTTTAGGATAGGAACCAGCAGCTATTTACAACACCTACAGAAAACGGATTGATATTAAAACAGTCTGTAAATGAAAGCCCTTTATCAACATCTGAGTCGAACAAACCAAAATAATAAATAGGAGCTGATCGTAATACAAAGCGCCGAAACTTAACTACCGACGTAATTGTCTCTTCCGTCGACTCTTGACAATACAATGTCTAAGACAATATTCCGTTCATAAAATGCAATATAGGCTCTTGGGACGGCGCCATTAAAATAAGACAGCGAAGTACCAGGCGGTATTGTCCTCCACCTTATACCCGACCGTCTATAATTTTGATAATAGGCTAGAAAATATTCCTTTGTCTCAAACAGACTATCTGCTTGTAAGATGTCGTTCGATTATTCCTGGGTACGCTCTGAATCTCTGTGGGCTATCGTTAAGTCTCTTACTTTTATAGCTCTCATAACTTCACAAAGCTACCCGCTGCCGCTGCGTTCAATGGTGAGCTGTAGGCTTGATTATCTTTAAATGTTCCGCTTCTTTACCTTTCAAAGTACTCCGCTATTCCTTACAGAGGAACGAGCATGAATCTTTTTAATGCGTAGCTTAAATTAACACTTAGTGACCAAAAACAAATTTCCGATGCAGTGTTTAGTTGTTATCTCGTTAATGAAATTCATTCAATATTTACGAGTAATTCATCATTTTTACCCCATCCTTAGTAGCGTTACTTCTCGTTAAATCCATTTCTTTTTTTAAAGAAGTAGCATTGTTTCTCCAAGGTTTCTCCTAATAATTGCATTAGGGCCAGTGGCTGTAATTTCCACATTGTAACTACGTATGAGTATGAACTAACTACATAGTAACTCGCCCCCGCAGAGTGCAACGCGAGCTCTCTTTAACTATTGTTAATGATCCTACGAGAGCACAATTGCATTTTTTCACACCCCACTAACAGCAATTTCACTAATTTCGTGGAAAGGAAAGGAAAGTTTTTGTAGGTATGGAATCAAAGTGCAGTCGGCTCGCGCATTTACATTTTCCGACGCTTTTTGTTCGAGGTTTCATTTTATTAAAATATTTGTAGTAATTATAACAAATTTCTTACTTAATTTGCGTATGATTACTTTATGTTGTTGAACATAAATTATTCTTTGCTAATAATATATTTTGGCATGTTTTATTGCTATTTATTTAACATGTCTTTTAGATGACTTACAGATTACTTTACAGGGAATTCTAGTAAAGAAGTGTGAAGTTATTTGTAATAAAATTAGTACTTATTATTAAATCAGTAATAAGGAAACAAATTTTATGTTTTCATCCATTTTATATCTTGATAGTATTTCCACTATAACTTGGAAACATTTGTGACTTTACGTCGACTCTAATTATACCTAAGAAAACTTTGTAACTAACTTAAGAGCTTTACAAGAAACGGAGTGAGGGCCTAAATTGTCTCGAATTTGTTAATACAATCTGTTGGAAGGCGCTTATAAATTACTTTTAATGCAGAAAATTTTAATTGCTTAATTAGTTCTGAGAAAGTGAAGAACGCTTTAATTTTATCTTGTCTCTTTTAATTAATTTTAAGTAGCGTAGTTTCAAATATTATCTTATAAACACTTGCATATTAATTTCTGAATGTCTTAATAAGATCAGTAAACGCATACATGTAACTTTATACTCAGTTCGAAACAGTAAACAAAAGAAATATTAAACTTATGGTTATGTACTTATAATCTGGAGCAATTTTCTAGGAACAATTTGTTCCTCATGGTCTATTTTTAACCATTAAAAGCGCCTGTTTGACTCTCCAACTGCCCAGTATAGCAGTAAGGGTTAATAGTGCTTTAAGAAAACGAATTTTCAGAAAAAAATACCTATAAATTATTCTGTAATTATGAAATAAACTGTAATTAGTAAGTTATTATGTATTTGATAAGATAAATATATCTTTAACATAAAATTTGCGATGGTGACCTATAGTTATTTTATTTCTGTTAAATGGCTATAAGTCTTTGTACAAATAAACGGTTTATATTCTATTCCAAAACAGGATGAACCAGGCCTAACGAGGGTCTCTGCAATTATAACGCTTCTCTGTTGTAAAAATAATAAATTAATATCAAATCAAAGAATTCGAAATTAACCTACTTTTATAAAAAGGGCTTCTTGGTTACACAATACAAAATCTTCTATGTAATTCTAGAAATGTTTCAAATAAACCTCTATATCCCTAGCCTAACTTTTTCGATAACCATAACGAACAAAAAGTACTGGGTGCTGTCTATTGCTCGGGTTTCTGCGAGTAAGAAACAAAAGTTTTAAGGATTACTCCGGTCCACCAAATTCGGTTGATAAAGTTTGCGAAAAATGTGGGTAAATTTAAGATATTTTGCCGCTAAATTATTGCTTGGACATCAGAGAATCGCAAATATAATAATAGAAAATTGCTACTATTCCACAAAATACCTAGGTGTTTTTACACTACAGATTAAACACTATAACGCTGCAGATTAATAATGGTTTATACTTCGTTACACAGTAGAGTACAAAACTTTGAAAAAATTTCACTTTTCTTAAGACTCACTGGCAATATTAAAAAATACAGAGCACTTCAATACTGGTACTTGATAACTAAATTCATTTCGAAACTCATTCTTTTACTGCAGCTGGATAATTGAAGGAATATCTTTCTCTTATCAATTATGTTTCTGAAGATCACGGGCGCTTTTTGATATTTTTGAGCTTTTCATTAAAAATTTACTTCAAAGGACTGGGGCTTGTCTCATTATTACATTGAATTTAAAGTGGAGGTGCGACGAGCAACGAAATTGAGTTGTGGTCTTCCTAAAGCGAACATCTCCGACACTTTCGCCGAGATTGTAATTATTTGGGTTAATAATAGAATGTTCACGTTTACATTGCAATTGTAGCTTATTTTGCCTAATTTTGAGTTTATACTCATATTTTACAAAGGATTCATAGAATACTGGAGGTCGCCAATGTAGGGTGTAGGTATAAACTCGACAGTTTTATTAATTTAGTGACTATAAGCGAACGTTATGCGAAAATTTCATTATAGTTATAACAATTATTGACCACGGTTTTTTAATTTTGTACATCTGAACTGAAATATTTCCAAATCTTGCGTCGTAAAGTGCTTAAAATGTAACGAAAATTTTCTTCTTACTTACCTATTTAGATTCATTTACGCCCAGGGCCCATTATCAGGTCTTAGTTTAATTCCTCCCTAAATTCTGAAGTCTGTAGATTCCAGATACAAAGTCCGAAAAAGCTAAAATTAGTAATATGGTAATATATGTATAATAATAAGACTATTTACGTGACTACGTTATTGAACTCATAAATAAATGATATTAGGTACCGTCTAGGTGTAGATTTAAAAATAAAAATTTACTGTCATTTATTTTATCATAAATTTTATTTTATAGACTTAAATTTTATAAAACTATTTAGACAGTATTCGTTTTACATTCGTTATCAGACTCATAAATTATGAATGCCGCGACGCCTAGACACTATACTTTTTGCTCGTTTTCACGCTATGTTAGAGTTTATGTTGCAGATATTGCTAGAATTTTCTAATTAAAATTGGAATGAAAAATGCAATTACAGATAAAAATAATGAAAATACGTATGGGAAGAGTAAGTATGTTTTATAACACAGGTTAGGTTAGGTTTATAGGTTTTAGTTTAAAGGTCTCAGTGTACATAAATTATTAAATAAACAAATGAGAGTTATATCGAAACCCACTTTGATATTGGAATAATTAGTTCTGTTAGTTAGTCCAACGTGTACCAATGTATTGTTTTATTTTGATTCAAGCGTTGTATTTTCATATCTTAAAAAAACGGGAAGCCTTTTTCATTTTATTCCATCACCTTTTTTAAACTTTTATTCTCAGACATGACTTGCACGAAGAGTAAAGAACATTCCACGAAATAACGAGAGCAGTTAAAAGTTTGTTAAACTTTGTCCAGATGAACTTCTGCAACCCTTTTTATGGCCCATTACTGGGCACAGTCATGTCTAAACCCACTACCGAGGAAGGCCTGTAGCATACTTACTCCACTATACTGTTCCAATGCGGATTGATGGATGAACTTTTCTAAAAATTGCGGACTACTTATAGATCTTAGGGAAGATCAATTACATTTTAAATACAAAAATACTGAGAGGATTAGGGTTAATACGTAGGACATCCGTTCAAAATTCATTTGGGATATATTAGACTCACGATTCCTGTAACACGTTATTTCAGGTCAGATATTAAAAATATACCTAAGCTTATCTTTGGAACGAGACAAAAGTCCAGAACAAGTACCTACCGAGCTCATAGAAGAATCTCTGGTGCTTTAATCAGGTATCGACCGGCTGGCCACGCCTCCCGGCGTAATTAGAACGCCTCCTTGTAAAGGCTCGCACCTTTAACGTGAATGAATGACGCCTCGTCGGTCCTCGCCACTCAAATTCTGAAGGAAAATGTACAGAAAATTCCAAGCATAATTTTTTGGTCATAGAAAAATGTATAGCTTTTTTTAAAAGATGTCATGATAATTTTTATTTGAATCCAAATGGCAAATATATTAAACATGGCTCTTATTTAATTGCATTAAGCATGTACATTTTATATAGATATGTTTGAACGTGCCTATGAACTTTTACTTTAATGATAAACACTACCATCTACGGACGTAACATTCAAAGCGGTAGAATAAGGGTCACTTAAGTCAAAATGACGTTCGGCAAAATAAGATACTCGTATATACCTTAATACATACTTTATTCAATCGTAATAGTAGGTTTGGAGCTTTTTTTATGATTTATTTCTTATATATTCATTAATTTATTTAGCAAACGAACATGCAAGTTACCTGATGATAGGTGGTGACTGCAACTCATGGACACTCACGTCCAATCTTAAATAGGAGATAAGTCCTATCGGGGGTCACGCGTGACGGAGTTGCTACTTACGAACACTTCATCTGCAAGACAATTTTCACTCCTATGCATGCTTGGCTCTCAATCTTAACGAATCAAATTTCTCACCAGAGGGGTGAAAAGGAGGCCAGCAATAAAGGAAAAATAGCTACACGAGACCATACGACGGACAAACGAATGATCCAATAGGGGTTACAGTTTTTGCTTTTTAAGCAATAGACCAAAGGGGAAGTATACCACCACCAGATTGTTCGACGGAAAGGGTACTTACAAAGGGTGTATTGAGTGACCAAGAATCGAAAGAGTTATTGCGAAACTAGTACAGAAACAATTTGCGTTTGAAAGAACTGTACGTAATGATGTTTTTAGAACCCATTTTGAAAATATCGTTTTATAACATCCGTCATGTGAAAAATGGTGACTGTCTTCTCGTGAGATACAATATTTTATTTAACTGAGATAAGACATACATAGGTTACTTAACAATACATTAAATTATTGTTTATTGTAAGTAAGTTAAACGAATTTACAACCGTAACTTCTTAAGGGTTGTATTAGGTTGTTTTATATTAGAGCAACTGAACCTCCTAAAGTTGAATGGCCTCTGCAGAACATAGACATTTTCAAACTAATGTAATGTAATCTTCGTGCCGTGACATTCCTGGTGTACTAAGACAGTGAGTTCCCAGCAGAAACATCTTATAAAAAAACTATTAGTATATAATATAAATGTTTTTTTTTGTACGATAGGTATAGCATAATTATCATGTATGAAACATATCAATAACACAGCTTAATTCATCCAATTAAAAATTATGTCAGATCTATAACAATATTGCAACCTTCCGACAGCATCTAAAAAGTCCTTATTTTGGGGCCTTATCTTCACAATTCTATAAAATTCTGTTGGAAGTGGATTTGCAACTTTAACTTTTTCAGTTATTATTCATAAATGCAAAGGCTTAAGATGTTAGACGAACTCGGATTCTTAAAGTTGAGGGATCAGCTTTAAAAATTATATTGAACTTTCGTCGAATAATATCCGCTTCACATACTTATGAAATATTCATCATTTAATTATAATATTCTGATTCAGTGCGCATTGTGTATGCAAGCATTATAATTATGCAGTAAATTAAGGCGTAAATACATAGTAATGATTGTGCGATTGATTTGTATTGTTCAAATTAATGCTTTATGACATTTCTGGTTTTAACGGGATTTTGGTGACAGTTACGTTACAAAAATGTACAATAATATTAAGTTATTGTTGCCGACTTGTCTTGTGTGAAATAAATAACTTTTTTCTTTGTTTCAAAAATAATAATCAGGGTAGAACTTTAAATAGCCAACAAGCGCGGTCCGATTCATCTGCATTTTAAAACATTTTAAAAATTAACATGTCTCAAATTCAAGTTTACATACTTCTTGTACAACATCTATAACATCAAACAACGTGCCTCATTCTAGAATTTAATCAATAAATCTTTGAGATTTAATAGTATTTATTTTGTTTCAGATTAAGCAAAGCATGTTTCAAACGTAGGCAGCGAATTATGAAGATGGAAGAAATTATGCAAGGAATGCGAAGCGCCATGACTTTGGTCTGGATTTTTTTCGGACTGTTTGCAGTCAACGCTGTCAAAATTGTCATTGAACCGCTGCCAAAAGGTAAGGTTTTTTAATTAACTTTACCTACAGTAAAAAAAATTAAAGTCCCACCACGTGCAACGATGGATTCATTTTGGAAGAAAGATAAATGCAATTTTATAGGATTTTAAATATATTAGATTTTTCTGTATTTTCTCCAAATCTTAGAATCTTACCTTCAGATATAAGGGGTGAATGCCCTTTTATTTAATAGAATATAATATTACTAAGTACAGTTTGTAAAATTTTTTTATCGTGTAATTTACTCCAAAAAGTAAAACCTATACTTAACATTCATTTATTTACGTTATTCGACCTTGTCCGGGTTACAGAAATAGATACATATTATGTGTACCAATTTTTATCTTTACCGGTCGAGTAGATTTGGAGCAAATTGGTTGTGACCGATCAATAGACTAACAGAGTGATAAATTTTTTTTTGTTTTTGATACCTAAGTAATTCTTAAAAGTACAATTTTATAGCTGATTCTCTTTATACAAAAGTTTGCAAAGCTTCACTATTCACTATTGCACAAAGATTCATTAATTATTAAAATCGTAAAAGTTCAATACATTTCCTTAGTATTTGCTTCTTTTCACAAACTTTCCACCGAGTAAGATCTTTATAAATGAGTTATTAATAGGCCGATGTCGCTCGTTATTTCTAACAAGAAAAACCTGGCCTAAAATGAAACGCCGTCAAAACTTCATTCCTTTATTAGTCAACTATGCTCGTTATGAGAAGAGAAAAATAAAAATGCACGTCATAGACAAAAGGAGAGCTTTTTGACCTGTCGCTCACAGGAGAGGTAAACAAAATCGGGCGTCCGGCGTAATTTACATTTTTTTAAGTCGATGCTCGCTAAATGGACCCCCAGCCTTCGTCAGTTCCTCCCCTTGATATGGAATAGGACGCAGTCGTTTTAGTTTCGTTTAATTTCCTATCTCTCTTGTCGTGACGTTTATTGCCGAATTGTCACACTATCAAAGAATAGCGAAATAGCTATGCAACTACGATATAAATATCATAATAATATCGTCATACAAATCATACGATCGGAAATACATTGTAAAAAATCATGCAATTTTTTTTGAGTCAAATAATTTAAATAGAAAACTTAAACGAAAAATTAATATGAGTACAGAATCTGTAAAATAAAAAGTATATAACCAAAAATACTACGTTTGCTTGGTCTACGTTTTGTATATATTACTTCATCTACGAAGTAGGTATTGTTAGTATTTATTTACTCAATGCATCCATCTATCAGCCTTTGGATGTCCACTGCTGGACTAAAGACGCCACTAACGTTGCGGCGTCCTGCAAATATTCACTTAAAATACTATTAGGTATCATACTATGCAAACACCATTATTCCTTCGTTACTATTTAGCGATACAACACTAATCTAAAAAGTCACTCACCCACACCGGCGTTTGTGCGAAAACCACGACCACTAATAACCATTTGGAATTAATTTTTACTCTGAGCACCTCAATGTCTATTTTCGGGTAACGCTCCGAAGGCTTTATTGTATTCACATTAATTTACAGTCCACAGCTGCGAGTAACGCAGATTTCTAAGGAGTTTTTATCTGCCTTCAGTGTTCTTTCTTTTGAAAGTGAGAGCTCCTATTAATATTAATTAAAAGTTTGAATAATTGAATGGATTCGGAATTGTTCCCCGTTGTTGGGTTTCTCTGAAAATGAGTCAGGCAATAATTAAAACTTCAGAGGAAAATGGGTTCGAGTCCATTATTTGACATTTTGCGTAAGATAATTTTTTGTTATGATAATGAACTTACACAAAGCAACCTGAAAACTCAAGAATAGCAATGTATCTTACTAGAATTTATTAAAACTAATAGTCAAGTCACGAACTAATAAATGTAATCAAAAGATCTTTGCACGCATACAAAATGTTAAAACATAAAATTCTTTTTCTATGTAAAAATTAACCGACCGTATTCATTGCATCCTAAATACAGTTTCTGTAAATTACATTTCTAAACGAAATCATTAAAATAAAAGTTACAAATAAGAAAACATTGTAAACAAGAAAAGCCGTTTTAAAGAATGTTTTTAATAAATGCTCCTATTTAAATATTTTATGAAAAGAAAATTTATTAATACGAGTATGTTTCTCAATATAATTTTTAACATTGTCATTATGATCTACAAAGCTAAATTTTCTACATTTTGAGCATTCACTTTGTAACGTGCTGTTCGAAACGTTCTCTTTAATTAACGATTTATTCAATGTAAGTAGGGAGGCAAAACGAATCAAAAACAGTTTCAAACGGACGCCACAAACGACAGCGGTGGTCCAAGTTGCAACATATTACTTGTTTGCGAATATTACAATGTTCTGTACGAGAAGATGTATTTATAATATACATATTATATCATTCTGTATTAAATTCGTCCTATTCGAAACCCGCAGCTCGTAGCGTAAGATATAGAAATAGGTAATTTCGTCTAGTACTTAAGTACAATTAAACAACTGTACGCATTCTTTTCACTTTATTACAATTTAAGTACCTTCCTTTATTCTTATTTACGTATGTTCGTACACGTACGTTACGTAAACGTTCTAAATATCATATTCGGTAACATAAATCAAACGTTAACTTCTAGGCTACGAATATACAGCGCCATTTGGAACTGACAGCTGAAATGAATTTATTGACAAGAAACTTGTACTGGCCATAGTAGGAGCTTAGTTCGCACTATTCGGCCCGATATTTTTAGTAAGCGTAGTCAAATATTTCACCGTAACGAATAGGCCAGCGTGGCGTGCGTCCGCACGAACTTGTTCCACACATCAACATGTCTGGCCCCGGGTCAGTGGATCTATAGCCGCCAATTAAAGGTACGGGGTAAAATGTTTGCGATAAATTAGCAACGAACAGCCGTAGAACGTACCATGCACATTCGTGTTGTCATAAAAAAACGTTAAAATAAATGTAGAGAAACATAAAGAAAAACACACACTATTAAATAAGTATATTTTATGACCGAGTAGGTATTACCCACTTTCGAATGAAAAAGAGGGGACATTTTAACTTAGGCATCTTCATATGCCTACTACCCAACTCAGTGTAGGTCCACGTGTGAACCACGTTTTTGTGAAAAGAAATAAATATTTTTTTATATTATATACCTACATATTTAAATTTTTACTTTTGCGGCCCCTACAATTTTAGACATTGACAAGATAATATTGTAGATACTTTTTATAGCATTACATTTTCATGCATACACTATACGAACCCATATTTGTAACGTTCATTTCCGCATGGACTTGGTGCATGTATCAACACGTCTGATTCGAGTCAATCAATATATAGCTACCGATTTAAAAATATAGCGTCATGTTTGCGACAAATAGTCGGTAACAAGAATACTAGCCTCACATTGTTAGCCGTTTTATACTCTATAGTTTATATATCCATCTATGTGTGTTTTACGGAAAGTTGTCCATGGAATACTTGTAGTTACAAAATTTATGTATTCAAATAACAAATTCTTTTCTTGTAATGCTATTACAACATCGCACTGCTAAGCAAAATATTACGTAATTCATTCATCCCTTTTAAAACTGATAATTATTCCAAGTTAGAAAGTAAAATTGATTGTTGTATGTGCAAATTATTATTCCTAATAATTGGTATACTTCGTTACCAACTTATCATTTGAACTGACTGAAGCTCAGTTTACTTATATTACGTTTATTAAAAGGCATTACTAAGGCATTAGAGATGATCTATTTTTGTAAATAAAATACTTGTATTCGTGGCCATAACAAACGACCGTAAAAAAGTTTACATATAAAGACGAAATATATAAAAACAGGAGAAAACTCGCGCGAAACTCCTCTTACTTAACTTTTACGATGAAACTTGATTTTAACGGTTTAATTACGCCTGTATTGTACAGCATAATTTCCTTCTTCGCCATCACATTTCGGTTACATTGTTTTAAATTGATATTGGGTTTTCACATAAAAGATACGGCCAAGCCACTTGACTTTTGCGCTCCCAAACTAATTTGCCCACAGACATGGAAATTACGGGTACAAAGTGCTCAACTAGAATCTCAGTTCGTAACATTTCGACCGTAATGTTGATAAACCTGATTTTGTTGCTGAATGAATTTTTGGTAGCAAACTTTGTTAGGTACAAATATACCTGTAACGTTTGGTTCGCAGTGAAAAGCAAGTTTAAGTTTAGAATTATTATCAAGTACCTAATATAAATCAATCATTGAGAATTAATGTCAATCGATAAAAACACTAAACTACAAGATACAATATACAAATAAAAGAATCTGTTGGAGTAAAAATGACGGTAAATTCGTCATAATTGTGCATTTTAGTATGACTTTGCGTTTTGGAATAAATTTTTAAAATATTAATATTTTACATCATAGGTAATATTTTTTGCCAAACACTTATCTTAATAAACTAGTATCTCGCATGAGACTAGTCGAAATGTCTTTAGTAGATAACGTTCTTGTTCTATTCAAGATTCGGAAACAAAAATGTCCTTGAGGAAATAAAGCGAAAATCCACTGTTTAGGAAAAAGATGTGTCACGTCTCTAGAGAGGCTACGGGCCACGATGATTAACGTCTTTTACACAAACAGCTGTTATTCTCCGTCAAGACAATACGTGTAAATACAACCTTGTTTATCAGACGTTTTGATTGGATTTCATTAACAGAGAACGAATGTGAGTATTAAGGGAACAGGAAGTTACCAGTTATCGAGTAGGTACACGATATTTTATTGAGCAAAACTTAATTTTAGTACTAGGGTAAGTACCGTTTATTTCTAAACGATTCTTTTCCATCACACATCGGAATGGAGAGAAGATTAGGATCAAATAACAAATTCAGCGTGTACACATCATATGAATAAATATTTAAATATGGACCAACGTATAATATGTTAAAATATTTGAAATGACGAGTTAGCTGCTAACATCATGTTAAGTAGGAATAAGTTTTTTTTACTTATAAAATATTTGGATTAAACGTTTAATTTTTAATATGAAAAATCATCGGCCATATGCTGATGTATAATCGTTACAAAAATGCAAATCATATGCAAACCCTTTATTTCTGGATGTATTATAAAAAGAAAAAGGCTTTTTACACTCCGTCTGGCACCAGTACTAAATCGGAACTGGTTATTTTTATTTTCATAAACTCCGCGCTTTTCAATTCAAATCACACACTCGTTGAATGATATTTAAGCAAATTTAAAAGCTTGTTGCTACTAAAGTATTCATAAGTTTCAGGATTTTCACATAGTTAAGATTTGGTGTTCGGTTTTCCTAAAACAAAGAGGAACATATACGTACGGAAATCTCTCATTTCACGTCTCGAAAAAACAACAAAGGAAATTAACCGTCAAAGTTCAAACCAAAAGATCAAGGCCCCCTTCTAAAACAATGGCAAGAGATCTCGTTTCAAACCCCAAATACGTTTCCGATATTCAATATACGGTTCAAACGGGATCGCCTAAAATTTCTATCGATATGCATTGTACATATACCGTTTAAATATCAATATGCAAACAGCTCTCAACGTAGAAGCGTCGCAGAGTCAATTTACTTCGGCCTATTTATATTATCCTTTCCAATTTAGGGCGTCGACGGCTTCAAAACATCCATTGGACGCACCGAACAAAATGAACACGTTGTTAAGCTTAAATCCTCTTGGGATTGCGAGAAAAAATGTCTTGCGCCTTCAAGCCCAAAATATATTAGAAAAACGTTTATTAAATAGCGTTGCTGACTTATCCAATGTAATCTCTAGGGCCCCTTACGTGTATTCAAAGCATTTTTCCATAATAACATCATTAAACATGGCAGAAAACAAATCATATATCTCGGGATACGAAAATCGGCTGAATATTATTTTTGTTACATACGAGTACATTGTACAATATACTTACCTACATGAAAAATACTCGAAGGTTATTAAAGACGTTCTTTGTACTCTACTTTGTTGAGTTAATGATATTAATAGAATGCAGACAATTATACTCGTTCATCTTACATATTCACTCCGGTTCAATTGAAACTTTTGCTCGCAAGTTCAATTGATCAAACGTAAAATAACAAAATTTTCATTGCTGACTTTTTATTTCAATAAACCACTATAATAAAACCATATGAATCGAACTCCACTAATTCTACTGATTTTACTAAACAGATTTGGTGACTTCATGGAAAAGCCACATGAGAAAGCTAATCGTAAAATTCGCTTGTGAATAGAACTTTTATACCAGCATTACAGAAATTATTGCTACTCATGAGGACTAAGGGGATATACTGTGTCCGGCGCCAACCGAAGTACTACCTATTTGCCACAAGAATGATTCACTATGGGTTATGAGGGAAGCGGTGGTACCTCCCCGGACAAACTCTGTATGCTCTATAATTGACAATTTTCAATTTTTGTACCTAAAATACTTATATTCCCTAAAGGTCCTCCTCAAATCAGTTAAATGCTGAAATACATTTTCCTAAATTATTTTACTTCATTGCAGACTCAGTAAAGTTTAAGAGTTGTGGGTTGGTATAATTTTACAGAAATCTTCTGCTTGGCGTCCCGACTTTAGAAGGTCTCTTAAGATATTCCGGACGGCGCAAACTGACCTTTCAATATCAGCCGAGCCAAACCGTCTGTGTGGAAAAAGAAGTCGATTACCCTTGTTTACGCACAAAATAAAGTTTTCTTCTCATTGGCTCCGAGATAAAGCAGGGTAGAGATTAAATTCGGGTCGTGTTTGCAGTGAGACCCGCGCGCCCCACGTAAACGATCTTAAGTAAGGACACAAAAATATCATTTGGCATAGCGTAACGGGCTTTGAAGAAAGGTTGCTTTACGACTTCTTATTTGGCGTCTTGTAATGAGTTTTGCAACGAGAGGGTCGTTCAAACCATCGCTGCTTTGATCGCAACACGCGATCCCAAACGTTCATGTCGTTAATGTTGTAGAAAAATTATTTCTTCTAGAATTTTCTTTTGCGTACAGATTTTTATTTGGGTTAATCGACGTTGGACCTACTGTACCCCTTCGCAGTAACAATACTCCTCTTTTTTTGTACACCAGTAATTAAATACATTAAACATATGAAATAATAGTATAAGTATTTTGATCACTAAAACAGAGATCACTTTTGGATCTTTACATATATACATACTTATTCTCTCATTGCCTTCACATCATTAATGTTGAATGGTCATATGATGGCCATATAATTTATAGTCTAGTCTATTACAATTTTCTATGTAACAGAAAACATAACATTTGAAAACATTATAATTAAAATAACAAACATCAAAATTTAATTGCTCAAATGAAGGATGAAAGGATGAATCAATTGGATATTGGATAATATTATAAGAAAGTTTTAATAAGTAGGTATTCATTAGAAAAAACGACCACGTCGTATTCAATTTGCTGCCTAAGAAGTCTTAGATAAGCAAAAGTTGATAACCATAATTATAGAACTAACATCGTTAAGTACGTGAGGGGAAGTCAGATGCCAACACATGAGTAATTTCATTATCTGCAGAAGGTCGTGATGTAGGAATGTTTTTCATGGATGTGGGTGATTTTCATGTATCTTTTAAAAAAGTACAATATTATTGCTTTTATATAAAAAACGAGTAAATTTACTGATTTCATACCTTTAACATTAAATCATCATGATATTAGTAAGTTAATAAAGTTAAATTTTGCTGAACTGTCGTGAAATCGGTAACGTAATCAATTAAATACACATACATAATATATAGTACACTATACATTTTATTAATATCTACCTAATAATATAATTACGTATGTTAGGTAATGTGGGTACACAGAATCACTCACAAATTAAATTATCTCGCAAATTAAAACTATAACAATAAATACTTGTACATACATTTACAAACAAAAAAAAAAAATAATTTTTTACAACTGTATGTCTAAAATGGAAAATTATAGAAAACTTAAGTTTATGCCTAACAATATAACCAGTTACAGTAGAAGTGGCAACTTTTCGCTAAATAACGTCTACAAAAGGCAACCTTCAAGCAACTTAAATAAAAAACTCTTTACTTTGAGTTGCTTTTAAAGAAGACATCATCCAAGGTAACTCGTGAGAATACAGTTTCTGTAAACCTAAGAATAGCTCTTTTAAGCATTTTTATCTCGTTGCAACAATGCACTTAGAAGCAACGATAAGACGACCTACTAGAGGTGCTAAGCTGGATAAAATATCTAAGAAAATCGTTCAAATTTCCTTGTACGAAAAGTTTGTATTTATATTTTCTTTTCAAAGCACCACGTTTATTAGTAGCCCACTTTTACTTGCGTTCGTTCATGTTTTTATCACCAACCCCCAGCGCTAAGACACTGTTAACCACAATAATGAAAGCTAGCTAGTCATCATTTATCACTACGCGATCTGCGAGATACTAATCACCACCATATCATTCGCATATCAGCATTTACGAGTAGGTATATCGTAAAACAATCAGTGTTTCATGCAGTTCATCCCTAGAACTTGCTGCTACTTTCAAACTCAAACTGATTTAGAAAAAAAACCATTATTGACATTTTTTTAAATTGCGACGACTAGAAAAATTCAAACTATCAAATTTAAAAATTAAGCCTGCATATTAATCGTATTGTAGCTGAAGCCGTTCATTAATTTATTATGCATGAAAGATGCAGTATGGTCGCATCGGCCAATCGCGATAATGGCATCTGAGCCATGAATGGACAGCAATTAAATGATAAAGTGATTACCGCTTATTTTTCCCGCACATCATTAAGCTGGGCAAACATGTCTTAATGATACATGTGATATATGAGGCGGCGAGGATGATGCATCATTAGAAAATACGTACATAATTAAAACGAGTAAATTGAATAGCTGGGAAGTTTTTGTCTTCAATGAATTCCCTCTTTTTAAGCATTTTTCTCAGAAATTAATAACCATGAGCATCAATTACATCATATAGGTATGTAGGTACTGTTACAATTTTGTAACAACTTCACTAGACAAAAAAAAAATGAAAAAACATGAATTTTTTTTCCTACACGGTTACCATATAACTCACCTGCAACTATTATTTCTTAAAGAATCATTTATTCAGTTAAACAGGAATTGGTGGGTTAGCAGAAAAGGATCGACTATAAGTTTCGCTTTTTACGTCATGACTACCTATAGATGGCGCAAGAATAAAACCTGCAAAACAGAGAAAACGTCCTATGTTTTCGAGCCAACGCATAAACCTGACAAAGTATTACCAACGTAAAAGAAGGTAGCAAAGATCTGGCACCGAGAAACTCCAAGTGACAGGATTACCTAAACAATGCCCGAGGCCTTGAGGAAGTTCTGGTCGTCAAACTATTTAGTTTCTTTTATCTTAAGTTTTTGTTAATTTTATTTCGTTGTGGGATTTTGCTTGTGAGTAGTGGTGGCAGGTACCGTAGCAGTGGAGAAGTGCAAAGATTGAATAAAATATATTTTCAACTGGAAGGATTATTATATTATGTTATTATTTATATTGTACCTTGTATATATTATTGTATATATTTTAGTTTATATATTTCCAAACCTATACAGTAAAAGGTAAAAAGGTGGAAAAACTGATGCATTTTAAATACTCGTACATAATTATGTATACACCGTTCTTACGTGATTATACATGGGTATTATTAAAACAAATTGAAACTTAATTTTTATGTCATAAAAAAAATTATTTAAATCTTAAATTAAATTTTTAAACGCTTATAAATGTATAAGCAGCAAACTTAAAGCTCAAGTTAATTTCTCGTGCTGAATATAAAGATAACAGAAGATAATTTGATCGTTATCTATTTAGGGCTCTTAAATTTTAAAACAACGATTTGGCTTAGTGTATTCAAAGGAAATAACGGATATTTCAGTGGAGCCAAATCTGCAAAATCTGAACGCTGCTATTTATAAGCGCCGAGTTCTATATTGTTCGCAAAACATAAATAGTCTCCGACTTACAATGAATAAGCAATGCGACTAACAGACAATTGTTCTAGAACATTCAACTTGAAGCGAATTGTGGCATCGGATTAACTACTCAGTACGAACCAACGAAACTTCGACTGCGAGGGATCATTTCTCTCTAATATTCAATTTAACTTTGACACTTCGCTCATCTAACCAAACCGATGACAGCTTTTGTCACTTTCATTGCGGGCTTTTTATAGTCAGGGAGTAATTTTACGACGAGCCTATATAACTTTTGGCTTAGCAATAAAAATTTACTTTGGTACTAATTAATTATTTTAATGGTTTGTTCTGGAAAAACAAAAAGTTTTGTTTAAAGCAAGGAAACACTAACTATATGTTTTTAAGAAAGTCTGATTTCTAATCTGTTCTTAAGTGTAATGATGTAACAAAATTAAACTCGAAAACTTAGTAGGACTTATACAGAATCATAGAAGGTATAGGTACCTACACGTTGTTACACT
>DWQK01000376.1:0-21793 GCA_018231225.1 Noctuana stator
CATGAAATTTGCCACTAGCGGTCACCCATCCGAGTACCGGCCGCGCCCGACGTTGCTTATAAATGTGATCGCTTGCGATTCACACTACCAGCGGGGCTATGCGCGCTTCAGCGGGGCTATGCGCGCTTCGATATAAAACATGAATAGTACTTACCTTTTAAGCAAGCTAGTGCTAAACAGTCTCATGTCGAGCGTAGAACTGTACTCCAATTTCCTCAGCAGGGAGAGGAAGATGTCAAGACGTCGCGGCGCTCCAAGGGCTGGTCCTCCGCCGCGATAGCATTCTAACAAATGAGTCGGAATCCTCGGGAGAACTACACATTCTGTGCCTATATCTAAAATAAATCAATACCTTTTCATATAACAAATATATAGGTATATATCAGTTTGAGAGTTAATAACACATTTATCATGTATCTACTCAACTATTGAAGAATAAGAAGGTACTTGCTAAACATATTTTATTTAGTCCTTAATTTTAAATTGTTTACACTTTAGTTTAACACTTGTAAAGAGTTGAGTAGGTGACATTATTAGTAGTTATATAGGTAGTTATTAGATCATTTAAAATGCACTGGCATTGACTTTCATATAGAAACCTGTGCTTATTTCTGATTCGATTTAAAAATTGTTAGGTATAATCGCAAAGTTTATAACTGATAAGATAAGTAAAAAGGTGCAAAAGATGCGCTGTTTAAAGCAAACTTTATAATTTTGAATACTTACAAAGTACTGCTATAAAATATAAAATTAATTTCTTCATATTAATCGGTCACAGGTGGCGTGCTAATACATAACATTATTTACGGGAAGCGCGCACTCTACTACCTAACAATGCGCGTAGGACCGAGATAGTTGATAGGATGCGATAAGATAGCGATTCATTGTCTAACTAGGGCGTGTTATTTTATACATTGTTTCTGCAATTAATCACAGGAGCAACGATTAAAAGACAAAATATCAAAATTGTTACCATTTATTGACAGTAGGTAGGTAGGTAGGTAGTTCTTGAAGTAATTCTAAGACTTATTTTCAGGCCACAATTCTCGGCACAAGAAGAACTTAATTACCTAACATAGTCAAATTCGAATAGTACGATTATGAATATAATTTATATTTTGTGACTATTAATAAATTAATATACAATTAATTTAAATATAATTTCAATTATACATATTACCAAAAGGTTGAGTTTAGATAAGTTTTTCGTTAAAAAAAAATTATTTTGTAAGTCATGTTGGTACATACAAATTTAAATACATAAATTGTTATATAGTAGATTTGAAATAAATGTTAGAATGTTAGCATTGTTATGAAACTGAGGAGAAGGAAAAGATTAAAATATTTAGATTTACACCTAAAAACATTTAAGTTCTTACAATACTTTACAACATTTTTAACATTAAAATAAGATTATTTCCTACATTAATTAGTTTTTTGTTACAATGAACATCAATACATTTCTGGTTTCATATATAGTAACTAAGTAGGTCGAAAAGCCCTTTGGAAGAAAATAAAAAACCTACTATTCGTACACATAAAATAAGGCCTTACATTGTGTTAATAACTAATTGAATTTACATTTAATTATACACCACCAAGAAAAAAAACGTAAATGCTTAATAAAACTATTTGTTGTAATTTGTACAATGTAGGAAGTTTGAAGTCTGAGAAATAAAAAAATATACTTCTATTTTAATTTCAGTAACCTTGAATTTTATTTTGTTCAATTATTAAATGCAATGGTAAAGAGTAACTCATCAAAAAATTTATCGTAAAACTAGCTTCGCTGGCTTGCCATCAATTTGTCGAGAGGTACCATGTTTAAGAGTGAATTCTCTTTTTGTATATGCAAACAGTAAATCAGTTATAAGGAATATTTGTGCTGTTGCAAAGGATAGGGTCACTCCAAAGAAAAAGTTTGCATTCGCTGAACCTGAGTATATCCAAAGATGCCAAACTGTAGGACCGAGTGCTGATGTGATGATAAAAGCACATCCAATAATGAACTTTTGACGCATGACTGAAACAAGATATAATTGTATTATAGGTTATTTTTATCTTACTTTTAACTGCTTATGTCAGTTAATAGTTAAGCAGAAAACAACTCATTTAAGTAAGTGATGTATATAATATGTTATCATATTACTTATGAGTAGGTATAGGCAATCATTTCATTAGCATTGCTTCTAAAGCTATTCTGTTGTATTTTGTAATAACTAAATTAAGCAAAGGAATAAAAATTGCAATATTAGAGGTAAAATAACTCATCATCACCATTGACTATGACTGTCCCAATTATGGGTAGTTATCTTTTAAATTTGAAATTATATAAAATAAAATCAATTTTAACACCGGTCACACATGTTAATTAATTAATTAATTCTTTATTCAAACGTAAAATAATAATTTTTTTTTACTTACATGAAAATAAATGTTTCCACATTGGTAGCAAAGCCAGGTAAAATCCAACATCACCGATGCATGGATATGATCTGAAGATAGTTGATAAGGTAATGAGAACAGTTGCTAGTAGCATAGGTTCTCTCTTGAACCTTAAGGTCAGAGGCACTACATAAAGTGCCAGAGCATTAATTTGGAATGCACACACAAAGAGCAGTCTGAAGTGTTCAAACATCTCTGTGAAGAAATACCAAAATAAACCTATATTCGGTTTTAGATCTGGCACTGTTAATCTGAAAAAGATAAAACAGATTTGCATATTAGTTATTTAGTTTGGGAACTGTGGTAGAAATGATGTTGAGTTATTATATACATTAAAACAATTCGAAACCAGTCTTAATGCCCAAACTATTTATCCTACTTCCAAATTTAGAACTGAAATTCAATTTCATCATACAATTTCACAGTTTGTCAATATTGAATAAGTACTCTGTCAATATGTATATTGTTATATTGAGGAGCCAGGTAGGCAGTGTCCAACATAGAATAGTCTGATGCTTGGCCCTTATGTTACAGATTCAAAAGTAAATAGAGCCATTGCATCTCAGCCCCCAGGTCCCCCTGCACAGTCCAGGAACAGTTATTTTAGAAACATATTGGACACCACTCAACATCCTAATGTTGAGGCCTCAGGAAATTTTTGTATTATTGTATAATTTTAGAATAATTGTTATTAATTAACTCGATGTTAAGAGTTGCCATACCTATATGTTTGCAGTATACTGCCAAATAGTGATTTGCTTGTTGGTGTTGTTATATTAAAAATTAGCCTTATAAGCTGCATATGAACAGACAAAATATTATGGTTTACACAACACTATTTTGTAATTTTTCATTCAATTGTTTCTAGCTTAAAATACAACTTGAAATGTACTTACATAAATCCGTATGTATTGTTCACATATTTGTAGGAGCCATCCATTATGTATGCTGATATGTAAATCAGGAAGCCCCAGCAGAGAACAAACACTAAAAGAGTTCTGATGTATGAGCACTTATTGCATCCTTTGTTAACATCTGCCAGTAAGATTGATATGGGTACAATGAGAAGCACAGGATAGAGCGCTTGGTGAGTAGCCAAAGCTACAAACATGCATGACAATACCCTGCGACCACTACATGCACCCCACAAGGAGGCAGCTACCAATAGGTTCTGTATAACCGTAGTCGTCATGCCCACACAATTCAGTAAGGAATAAGGATTGAAGAGGTAAACCAACGCAACATGTTTTGGCACAGAATTCAATTGCATATTACTCAGTAGCAAGTCCTTTGATTCTTCTGCGACATCCTTCTTCGTCCTCTCCTGTGAATCCTTTATCATCTTTACAAAACATAGCGACGTTCTGTACAGTAAGTACGCTGTTAGGAGATCCAGAATAGTGAATAGTAGAGGCAGCAAATAGGGTACTCTTTTCAGTAAGAAATGGAAGAAAAGTAACAATATCGGCGATTCATGGAAGGCATCGCCCTCGTAAGGATTGATACCATTTTCAAATAAATATACCCCTTCAATTAACCTCTTCCAGGAATTCAATGGTGTAGCTATTTCCACTCTATTTGCTATCGTTTGCCAGTCTGTATGAATCAAACAATATCTCACTAAACCAGCTATCACATATCCCGTTAGAGCCATTTCTTAAAATAATAGTCATCAATCTATGACAAAATACATTGTCTTCTCACTTTATAGCTATAGCTTAGCGTAACTTTAATTTAATTTAAACACTTTAAATTAAAGTCTTTAAACTTTATCAATAAATTTAAGCTAAGCTCCACAACCACAACTGTTAACACACTGTCGGTGTCAATTTGATTTTGATTTCACATTTGACTTTGACAAGACAAATTTGATATACCTGGTACATAGACTAATAAAGAAAACAAAATAACAACGGGCGTTTAAGCGCCGAGAAAGCGCTCGTGCGAGTGCGAACGACGACAAAAGCGCCCGTTTTTTGTAATGTTTCGAGATAGACTATATGACTTTTGGGGTGTGCGTTCACACGAAGACGCTTTTACGCCAGGAGTTTTTTTTATCCAAGTGTGAACACACACCCAAAAACTCATAATATATTATATTATAGTGTATTCCGAAACTTTAAAAATAACGGGCGAATAAGCGTCGTGAAAGCGCATGTCCGAACGTGAGCTTAAAATCTTTTGTTTTCTTGATTTTTTTTTCCTTCTGAATAGCGTCTCAGCCGTTTGACCATTTTGCCAATGGCAGGCTAGAGTTTTCTTAAGGTACACCTTAGTTCGATGGGTTCTCTCATAGGTAGATACTTGTACTTGATACTGTTTGTAGTACTGCGTACTAGGGTTTTCTTGAGTTACCTTGGCAGAAGGAAGGGCGTTAACATAAAATAAGAGATTACATTGATGGTTTTATGAAATGATGATAGTGACCTATCATTGAATTAAAATTAACCTTATAAATTTTATGATGAATAGGCACCTTAAAAACAATTATGTACTTACTACATTTTTATATTTATTTATTTACTTATACAAAAGTAATCCTCATATTTTATAATTGATAAAGAATTGTGTTAACTTTTACTTTTGTTACATACAAAAACTAAATTGCTACCTTAGTTTTATTTTATTATTTAAAGTACATAAATAAAATAACCACTACAACAATTATTTGGGTACTTTACCTACTATATAAAAATTACCAATTCATTATAATTAAAAAAAGATCAAAATAAAAAGATAGGTAGTACCTACTAACCGCTCGATAAACATAACTTGATCACTAATAAACCAGATAAAGCACTTTTTGGATGCGCTTTTAATGTAGTCGTGATTGACTGACATACCTAAATTGTCTCAGTACTTGTTAAAAAATTCAAATAAACACACTTCTAGACTAGGAGATTTAAAAATGACGGAGTTTCATAATTTTCGGTACATTTACCTACCTAACTATTAAAATTGTGAGTATACATAACATACTTGTTAATAGTGTTAATACTGTATTGTAAACAGGTACGGAACATAATATTTCGTTATAATCTTCTTCAAAATGCTCTTCATTTCAGTATAGGTAGAATGATTATTATCTTAGGCAAAAACTGGTAAAACAAAGATAAAATCCTGCATGAGCGTACCGAGATAGATAAAAGTTCGGTATAAATTCCAATTTATGATGAATTAATTGGAAATAGTTGTGTATACGGTACTTTCAGAAAAATTTTGTTTGCGATACGAATTCCAGTCTTGTTCCAGTTGCTTTGCGCGAATGGTAGTAACTCACGATACAATGTTCTCCAATTCTCGTTAGTAATTCTGTTCCCCAAGTTTGCTAAAACAAACAAATTCAAAACATTTATTGGTACTCTGTTCCAAAAAAAAAGTTTTAAAAACGTAAAAAAAGGTGATCTACGAGTAGATGACCCGGTAGGGGACACCGTGAAATCGAAACTATAATAGTAATAACTAAGGATAACCGCTAGTAGCGTAGAAGCAAAGGGCATATTTAAGTATATAGTGCATATGTGTAGTTAATATCTAAAAAAAAAGCACCCTTAACGCAGTGTAGTCTCTAATATGACTTTCAACAAATAAATCGAATCCGATATACCTATTTTGTGAAAACTTACTCAGTTCTCTGCTATCAGGATTGTCGTTAGTCAGAACAGAATACATATTTCCGACATCCGGACGCATGTAGAAAGAATTAATTCGGACGTAAGTTTCATTATCTTTTTTCTCCGGAGTACCATCCAGTTTCCAGGTATAAGTCAAGTCAGCTGAAAAAAAAAACGAATTTTAAAAAATTAATAAAAAAAAATTATAGGGTATAAAAGGAATTAATGAAATGTTGCTTTTATTTATTGTACGTGTCTGTTGTTGATAAGCATATTATTATTTACACTTTAACAGCGTTAGTTTCGGTTTATACATGTAGACAGACAACTACATTCAAGAGAAACGGCAAATCTATTCACGACTGCAGGTAGGAGTGTAGGATAACATTTGCATTAATTTAGGTAGTACACTAGTGACCCTGTCAACATCACGATCTACGATTACATATTTCTCAAAACTTTTCCACGTTCTCTATTAAAAATTCTTAATGATGAATAGGTATTCAGAAATAATTAGGTAGGTAGGTACGTAAATAATACCTACTCTTACTTAAAAGGCTATTATGGAACTTGGAATAACAAGAAATTTATTTACATTCAAATGTTTAATTTATTGATTAGGTAATTAAAATATGTTACTGTTTGTCTATAAACCGTGCCTATAAATTGTCTACAAATTGAGGGTCATCGTTTGAGGTCACAGATCCATATTATAATATACCTACTGATGGTTTAGTAAGTACTTAACTTTAAGATTTCATACTAACTCATAGTGGTGTTGAATTCGCCGCTGGCATTGATTTGCAGAGAATTGTAACTTCCACCTCCGCTATATTTGCCCGTCGTAAATATTTTGGGGCTAAACATGTCTATTTCAAGGTGAAAATTATCCTCGTCTGCACGTAACCTGTCACAAAAAAGTTATTCTATCATTGTTTTTCTACAAAGAAAATGTACAAAGCAAACGGACAGGAAAAATAAATTTTAAAATATATAAAAAGTAATAGCAACATTGTGGGAATGGGAACCAGTAAAGGGTTGTCAAATGTGATAGAAGTAGAGGGAGAGTAGCAATAGAAGAGTAGAATGAGTAAACTAATATATTATAGGAAAAGCGGTAAAGCGAGGGATGTATGTACTGTACATGTATGTACCTACATCAATGTGCTACATCGTACGAACGTACGAAGTAGTAACTAGGTATGTACTATGTCGTAGAATTTGTCCTACCTTGCGTCACGAACTGTAGCTTCCTTAAGACCGGTTACATATATGTCCTTTATCACCATTTTGGCTAATATCTACGAAAAAAATAAGATGATGAATCAGATCATCGCTCACGTAAATATTTATTTGTTTCGCTATTTGTACCTACTGTAAATATAATGTTATTTTTACATACTAATATGTAATTGCAAACCCAAAGTAACCTAGTCACCCGTGTAAACACCGCATAACTAGTCTGTGGCCCTATGGACGGAAGTCACTATCCCGTACCTAGGTATTATTACACGCACAAGATAAAAATTTACCAACAATTGTCAGAGCGATAATTTAACTTATTTTCCTCTCAACGTACTTATGTAATTAGTTCAGTAATAACAACCCAGGACTGACAGATGCTCATAGCGTGACTTTAATTAGGCTTTTGTTGTTACAATAAGTACCTTCCTGTTTCTGTAGGCGGGCAGAATCTACGTGTGTATGATTTTAATGTAGGTACTTACAACAGTTACAACTTACTTAATGGTTACATCGTGATTTGAAACTTGAATAGGAACAAACAAAGAATTTGAAATACCAATGTTGTTTAGGTTGGCAAAGTGAATACTTTTATACAGGCAACTTAAGGTGACAAAAAATAACCTTGACTTGACCACTACTTGAATGTAATATGTAAACATGTACCTAAACATTTTATTTTCGCAATGAGAACTCAACCCGTAGGTAGGTATTTACCTAATTGTGAGTGCCACCGTAGGCAAGAAGTAGAAATAATTTAAACACCCCCCAATTAAATAAACACCCGCCTCAATCAAATTAGATTATCAATGAAGTTACTAAAGTAACTCGAATGTAACATAATGTACCTAACTCGAAACATCACCATTAGTCGCAAGTAGGTATCAAGGTATCAAGTAGAAAAGATAAATATCTACAAGTTTACAAAAAAGGTACCTGTATAATTTAATAACAAAAAGTACATTCGTTTCCCGCGTTTTTCAGTTAACTTGTTTGTAATGTTTTTATAAATACTTCAGGTACCTATATTCAATTTAATGTAAATTAATGTGAAAACCATTTTTGTAAACCAGTTTTAAATTTAAATAGGTATATATTTCAAATAAACACTTCAATCTACATAAATAGGTATCGTGCCAATTAAAAACAATAATCTTAGTGTTGACTGTTGCACAGTATTTGCGCAATAGGGACCCCTAATAATTTATTAACCATAGCGAAAGCATAATTTACTAACAATAGAAATATTAAGACACTACGTGTAATGTTAGTGAACATGAAACAATAAATAAATAATGTCAATTATTGTGTACCCCTTCCCTGCCTTTTATATTATATGTATTATCTACTTGTTTGAAGACCAAAGAGTCCCTACAAGTCAGGAGTATTCCTTGCGAGTGACGGTTTCAGGAGGGCAAGATTTTGTCTATTGCATTTGTAACATAATATAGTTTTTATTACATACTTTGCTACTCACCTGATTATTCTTATATTCTAGTCGTAACTCCTTTTGATGGTAAGGGTCTACAGGTGGAACGCCTAGGTCCTTAATCCCGCCTGCAAGAACTCCCAGACCCTTTTGTACAGCTTCTACAAGGCATTCATTTACTTCAGGCGAATTTCTATCACATACGTTGATGTATTTTTCTGAAAGGAATTTAGTATAGGTAGACATTTAAGTGTTAATCTATACTAATATAAGCTGAAGAGTTTGTTTTTTTGTTTGTATGAACGCGCTAATCTCTGGAACTACAAGTCGGATTCCAACATTTTTTTGTGTCTGATAGCTACATTAATGAGGAAGGTTATAGGCTATCAAGCGTTACGTCACAATTCTTAACGCGGGTGAAACCGCGTGACATAGCTAGTTAAGGATATCTATCAAAGCGGAAATCGTGAGAGACCCTCAATATGAGCATCTCATAAAATGGCTATTAGGTTTCCCTTTAGGTACGTGGCTGTGACAAATAAAGAAATGTAATATTAGACCTGTGATCTGTTTATGTTTCATGCTTCTAGTTATACCTCTCATGTTGATATATATTTTGAGTGCCCGTGATAGATAATTTTGAGTGCCCGTTATTAACATCATACAATGAAATTCGCAATCAAGACGTATCATAAGTTCTGTTTACTAAAGACAAACCTTGTTAGTGAATCTGTGAATAATTATGTTTTATAACAAAGTTGCCTAAATCTGTTTTTCCAACGAACATTTTATCAAAAGGTTTTTTCTAATATTTATATTTTGATGGACGTAAAGATAACGTTTTAATGCAGCAAGAAAACATACTATTGAAATTATACACAAAATACCTACTCTGAGAGTACCTAATTCAGAGGAAATACGTACTATATTAATGTTTATACATACACTACACATTAGGTTGCAGGCACGATTACAATAAATATAATCTATGTAATGTAGGTAATGTTGACAATCCGTGTGGTGTAAGTCAAGGGTTGACTGGTGGAGGATACCTCCATAATAATTGATTACTTGATTAGTTTTTGTTTGAAATGAAGTTTTGGAAGTTTAAAGTAACTAATTCTAAACAGTATTTACCTTTACAGTAAAAAAAATACGTGACTTTGTAAAGAATCATAATATCTAATAAATACAGTACTATTATAATATAATCTAAACAATGGTTAAAGAATTGCTTACCTATGTCTATATATCCGTAAGAGCAGTTGATAACGGTTAGCAGCAAGCAGATTGTACGTAAACACATTTTGATATAAAATTGGAAACTATTAGTAAACTATGAAAATATGTTACTAAAAGATATTTGTTTTCGTAGGATTACGCGATATGATTTCGCATCGTATACTGTGGTACTGCGAGGTCTCTGCGGCCGACAGTTCAATAGTGAGCTAAGATTGCACAAACCAACCCGCTTTCAATGTCAACTACTAATATAATTAAAATATCTTCAGAATTATGACTAACTACTTAATTAGATACTTAAACCGTGGCTTATTGTGTTGTTATTTCGTAAACAAGGTGGGAAGAAATATCTGGCTACCTAGTTACGTCTGTTTTAGCTGTAGTAAACAATGATTGTATCAGTCAACGGACTTATTTTTCATGGCTCTTCCATTTGCTTGACTTCGCATAAAAGGCAGCATATTATATTTTGTACTAGGAGGTAGATGTACTGACATCTGTTAGTAATATAAGGTTTATAGGTTTTTTATAAACTTTTTTAAAAGGAACATTTTCATATATACCTAACCTTCCTATTAAATGTTCGTACTCGTAATAGTTACAATCCGAGTAAGTCAATATTGTTTTGGTATAGGTATTATAGTCGTCCATAAATAGTAAATATTATTACTTATTTATAACCAAACTTAATAATTAATTTATAAATTAATATTTGATAATTTTATATGTCGAGGTTTATAATTATTTTGAATTTGTCAAGACAAACCAATCAAATCCAAGATAAATAAAAAGTTATGTCTACATGTCAACATTATGTCAGTCTTTATATTATCGATATTAAGACTTATATAGAGTTACGTATTACGAATTTAATGTACTTTCATTGACATAATAATATAATTACTAGTTACAAAAGAGTGTGACGTAAAACTTGTTACTTAAGCGGTATATAATAATAATACTATATATATATATATATATATATATATAGTATTATTATTATTATACATAAATGTGGAGCAGAAATGAGGTTAAAACGTCTATGCTATGGCATAAACTCGACATGGGAAGCTGCACTCACATTTTGAGTTAAATATTTCAAACTCTTACAGGAATCCCTCTTTTCTTGCCTCTTCTAGTTACGGTGACCTGTGTGTCACATCATACGCCTGTATAGGCTCTTGTTTTTACGAAGCGTTATCGCCTCTCATGAAAAAATATTTTTTAATATACATTTTAAAAGAACAAGAGTTTGACGTCTTGTTCTTCTTCAAAAATACTTTAAGTAGTCACTGCTGCCCTTTACTTTAGCTTTAACTAGCGAGCAGTTACAAAATAGAGACCTCACTTTCTACTTATGCAAGCTACAGCGTTACGTCGTTAGCGTGATTCAGAATATGGTACAACGCCATCTAGTGAAGAAATATTGCAATAATTAAAAGTAAAGAACATTTGAAGTGTCATGTATTTGAACATTATTATTATTTATTTTACTAATAATTTATTACTTTGGACTTAAATTTAAAGAAACTTATTAAGTACCTAAGCTTTACTTATAATGCAAACATAAAACTTGTGGCATAGCCATATTGTATGTTTTCATACTAATTGCTTTAAAATATTTAGCAGGCGCAGGCTCGTATTGCGTCAAGGTAGAAAAAACATAAGAGTCGGTAGTCAAAATAAATATGCAATATTTTAAGTTAATTGTAGATTAAACATAAACTTTTAGTATACGTTTTTTTAAACAATACATATTGGATGATAAATTAGGTAGTTATCATAGTAACTTCTTCAATGTATCACTTTTTTATATGTTGATTAAATAAAAAGGAAAGTTAAGCGCCTCTTCTTTTTTAAATTTTATTTCTATATAATATACTAACATCATTGACAAGTACACTAGTTTTTTTCCATGCAGAGCAGCATGGAGCATGCGAGCCGCAAGTTGAGTATTGCTAGTCTAGTAATACGAACATAACGATTTGCACTTGTCATTCTATTGGATATCGCCTGAATTAATGTAACGGTATTTCTAGAGATTAATCAGCTATACACGTTTGCATAATCTCCTTAGCTGGATTAGTGGTTTGATATTGATATTGGATCCAGTTTTTATATGCAGATTATAATTAATGCAGACTTTTCAGGTCCACCGTAGACGTAGAATATTTCCGGTAGAAATATTCTACGGCTATTAAGGTCGCCTCGGAAAGCTGGTTGATAATCGTCAAGATTGATAAATTAATTATGCCTACGTGTTTCGGATATAAATTTGATGTGAATAAGAAAAGACAGAGAAAGAGTGGAAAATTAATTAGAGGGCTTCATAGAAGTAATAACAAGGGGAACATAGCGTAGCGTAGCGTTACATGTGCTTACTATGAAGGCCTAGTACGAGTTTTAACAGTTTACTGAAAACTAGATTTAGTTTCGGCCAAAGCCCATACAACTATTAGCAGCGCCCCTAGCGAAACCATGGAGAACTAAAAGTTGTGCGTGTTCATTGCTCGTTTTTTTTTAAAAGCAATTTTGTACTGTACGAGGATGGCAATGTATTACGTGATCGATAATATTTTTCTAAACTGTCAAAATTCGTTCTGAACCCCCAGGCTAGCTTCTGTATAGTTAATACTTTGGCGCCTGAAGTCAATCAATGGGGCAACGACGCCCTTACTGAGTGTTTCCTATCAGTTTTCATATAAATGACGATTTAAGGACTTACTAGGTGGCCAGCACGCTAGTTTACTTCTTATTTATGTTTTAACAAAAAAACATTGAAAAGGTATGCGTCGACGAACCCAAAAACCTGATCTCTACATGTACATACGAACGATCTGCATCGCACCGGGCCCCTGTGTTTTCTGTTTTTACGCTTTACTTGAGCTGAACTAGAGTACCGTGAGGCCTTAAGATTAATAAAAACTATCATTAGTCAGGCGTCACATTGTATCAAATTTTATTTTAATATCCGTCACTCGTCTGTAGAAAGAAATTGATGAGGGTCATTATATTCAAAAGGTTATTGACATTTAGATTTAGTTCTAAGCTTAATGATAGATTTTAAATAGTTTGAATATTACGGTACTTCACCAATCATGCACGTCTTGTAGGTACGTCAACAATACCTATGATTTTAATGTTAAGAAGTAGGAAATTCTTTTTATAAGTTTGATCTAGTTACTAGCTAGTACGTCATCACAAGAACATAAAACTGGTGTTAATCTTTCTTACTCAATTATATTTTATACACATTGTGTTTAATAAAATTCAGATATTATCAGATCCAAAAGACATAAAAAAATCAGATATTTTCCTGTTCTTACGACCCTAAGTATTAATGGTCCCTTTTTATCTTTAAGGTAGATCATTATTTGCAAATTTAAAACATTGAAACGCTATACAAATATTATAACCCTTTGCCCAATCGTATTAAAGAATCCTGTCATTAATTTTTTATGTTGATTGATATATTCATTCCGACGCTTAAATATTTCATTTAACAAAATGCAGCCACTAAGTTGGCTCAACAAATGCGGAGTTTTTGATTGCAACAGTGATATAGAGATAATTAAATGTTTGTAATGGTTTGCTGATGTTAATTTAAAATTATTATTTATATTTATGTCGACCGATAATACTCATATTTTCGCTGGGCCTTCATTATTACGACCCTTAGTCAATTTTGTACTGGCTGAAGCAAATGAAGAAATTCCAGTAAGGTTCAATGATCTTTAAAATGAGTAATCCAAAGCTCCCTTTGTTACGGCACCGTGTGAACGATGTAAAAATAAACACGATAATTTGAAGACCACTTTTTCGGGCGCTCTAAATCAAATGGTTATCATATTTTATAAAGCTCGTTTATAATGACAGCAAATGTCAGGCTAATACAAAAGAAGAAAAAGCTCTGTTATCTTTCAACTTAATGTAGATCGACATAGTAAACATATTATAAAGAGCGGCGTGAAGTCGCTAAAGCATTTTGCGAAGCGACTCCTTGCGAGGCGCACATCCTCGCGTCTCGCGCTAGCTACACGTTGTTTTCTTGAATCGATCTAATAATTGTAAATGTTTCCGAAATGTCATTAAGGGATCAATTAATCATTCTCTGCTTGGGTCTGACGGCATTGTCGTGCGGAAGTGTACCCGAAAACAAAAACGGATTTTCGGAAGAAGACGGTGCGTTTTATACAAATGATGCGGTATTTATGAATGGTAAGAGATTTTCTGCTATCTTTTAAATTAGAAAACGTTATCAGTTCCACGTTACTTTTATTTCAGAAATACTGTTTCTTATTAAAATGGTTGAAAAATATAGCGGCCAAAATTTATTATTAACGTATTTATTATGGAAAATAATAAAAATTACTTACCTTCATTTTATAATACATTTTAAATTCAAAAATATATTAAAATATAAGATTTATTAATTACTGGAATTTATTCTTCAATATAATGTCTTCTATTGTATTATTTATTATAATTTTTTAATTTATTATATTGGGCATTAATGTCATATTAAAAATAATCTCTTTAGGGTTTATAGAAAGCAAAAATGAGTAACCTACTAACATTGCACTACAAGTACATTAAATAAGTCTAATAATACCGTAATGGTTTGTTTACTTTTTTACGAAGAATGATGTTGTTATCCATCAAGTATTCCAATAGTGTGGTCTCAAAACAATGTGTGACACATGCGGGTATGAGGTTTTGAGGCTAGAGAAAGTTAAAATTTACACTCTTAAGCCAAGTTAGGGTCTAAATTAGGAATTCCGAAATTGGTGTACCGATGGATTCCTTAGCTATACAGAAAATTATATATTATAATTTTTGCAAGAATGGAACATTATGCAGATGTGAACGACTGAATAATGTTCAAAATACCCCGATTTTCAAGACGTTTGTGGTCATCAACCCAGAGTGCGATGCGGCTATTACCCAAAACACGTGGGCCTTTATTCGGAAGACGCCGCGAGATCAATTCAATGCAAATGCTCATACGCCCACACGCCCGCAGCGACCATATCAATCAATCATTGTCCATACTACTCGTTGCTCCTAATAGTACCTGCTTGTTACATTTTTTGCTCACTCACTCGAGGGTATTAATTAGATCTCGCCAAAAGAAACATCGAAGCGGTTGACGACGCTGACATTTTAGAGCAATGGACCACTGAACCCGGAATCCTATGAACAATTTAATTGTAATATCGGCAATTCTACTACTTATTTAACGACCAAGACCTTTAAATGTTGTCATGTGTCTAATCTAGATTAAATGCAACGCTTTGACATTATCGCTAGGTGCTTCAACCGTTAGGTATATAAAGCTGCAGTTGCCCTGACTTTATCAGTAATTCTCGTTAGACAAGACTACCAGAAGTACCAGAAAAAGTTTTGTACTTGGCATTAAATAATCAAACATTATTTTGATATGTAAAATAATAATACATACTTACATAGTTTAATTAATAATAATGTAATTAAAGTCTATAGCGGCTTTGGTACTTTGAATAAGATTGACCAATTAAGGCAACATTAACGGTCGCATTCGGAACCTTTTATGATAAGCGCTAATTGTAAAGTTAATACTTTGAAATGGCACGTTAATGCGATGCCGTCGCCGTGGTTGTTACCATTTGATGACAGCCTTTAAACCTGTTAGAGGCGTTACGGATGATTTAAAAACACTAATTGAGTCGGGTTGGTCGTTTGCCTATCACATCCAATCGCGATTGATGCAATGTACCTATAGGAGACGTTGGAGTAAGTTGAAAATTATAACTCTATTGCGCTTTTAAGTAAAGAGAATGTATATATTATGTGATATTTTTTTGTCTTGGGAATGTAATACACAAACGCATAGAGGAACTTTAAGATGCAACTGACTAGGAACTCGTAACTTAAACATTTTTACTTTTCTTATGCAGCGTTTCAAGCAGCTACCGTGTTACCAATGCGATGCAGCAATGCGCCAAGTTCTCGTGTCTTACGCGATTACCTATTTGGAGCGATACAATATAGACTTCACTCTACTCTCTAGTCTAGGCTGCTCACTTTAAAAGTTAATTTTCATCACCACTTTGCGTTCTTAGTACATTTTTAGCTACAATTTCTAGGAATGCTCCAAGTCGGTGCATTCTCATTAAGGTGTCACACAAAATCAAGTTTAATCACTGAGAAGTTTCGGTTGCAAATTGTAAACATAGGCTAATAGCGAGTTTACTTACATCTCCAAGGTCAGTTATTTACGTTACATTTTATAGCTTTTCTTTTTTTTCTTATCGTTGACTTGGCACATAAATTACCGGCTGACATGTTTACCTATATTTTATTAAAATAATTGCATTTCATCTTATTAAAAATTTATTTAGTTTTTCTTCAAATAATATAAATTACTTTCTTTATTAGGTTAAAAAGAATTTGTTTCTGTTTATGTAAGGCGATACATACATTATGTTTTGTTCTAGACCCAATTCTAAAAAGACATAATATAATTTTTTAATAACTTATTAAGACACTTAAAGATATTAAAAAACTTATAGGAAATCGCAGTTTGGTTATAACCGTTATGCAGCTACTTATCCAATATTAGGTAGGTACTCGTGTATGCACATTGCGGCCAAAGCTTTTAAACGTCCCCGGAATAATAAATCGATAATCTTCAACGTCCACTTTATTGCTTAGTGTATTCTTACAGAATAATTTAAGCGGTACAGATTCCTCAACGTTTGGAGAAACAATATTGATAGTAGGTATTGATAGTTGATAATTTAAAGCTACCTTAATACACATGTTAAAAATGATCAACATTAAATCAAGCATTATTTTTGATATTACAAAATCACTGTTATTCGAAGTTTACACAACTACAAAAAAATCCTGGGTCATGTAGAAAAATATAAATCCAAATATAAGTCCAGTCCCAGTCTATTCGTTTCCTAAATATTTATTGAGAATATATTTTAAGTAGCTCGTTGAAGTCTTTTATTAGTCAAGTGCGGCAGTTTCTTAAATTATTGTGTCATACGCGTATGAATCAATACATTAAACACAAACAAATTTTTTTTTATTGATAAGTATTTATAAAAGTTTTGTGACCTAAATTAATCCAATCATTTATCATTAAAGTAAATTTTACCATCACAGGTAGTTAACCCAAAAAAATGTCTATGCAAAAAATACGTTAAATTAAATTATGCTTATCGGGTCGGATATTTCAATCTCATTTTAACTTTAGCATTAAAATTCTCAACAATTACATGTCAACCTATTCAAATCACCGGTTATTGTATTTTATGTTATTCACATACTCTTACCTATATGAAGTGAAATCTCTTAATATTGTATGTATTCAACGGTAGCTTTGGTACTTATAATATTAGACTTGCAATTAACTTTCGCACGCGACCCAGATCATACAATGTTACGATATCCGTGAAGCCTAATCTTGAATTTATCGGCCAGGCACTACTGAATTCTTTGGGATCATTCATTTACTAGTATCAGCACAAGATCAGAAACAACCAACACTTCTATTTAGCGAGTTTTTATTTCAGTACCACTACTAGTAGTACGTACGTAAGTAGTCATAAAATTATAATAACAAATTTTCAACTTTTTAGTTAGTAAAGTAATTTTGACGCAGGATTGTACGAATAGTTTCAGGAACATACGTGAAATACGTACATTTGTTCGTACCGCGCGTTCATACGCACGGTATTGTATTTACGAGTATACTTGCACAATTTTGTATTTATACTTGTGCGCACGTTCATACGCACAAGTATTAATACAAAATTATTCACGATAAAAATCTTGTTTCAGCGGTCGTTGATCGAGTCAAGCGATCAGACTCGAATAGCACCAGAAATACCCGACAACTTCTGCTATGGCAATCTAGACAAGTAAGTACCTATATTCTTCGTACAAAATAATATAGGTTTAATGATCTATTCCCATCTAAAACAAATATACCCATCCATTTTTATACATATCCTCATTTCTAGTTAAAGAAACTCCTTACTACCTAAATATGCATTACTCGGTTCCGCATACAATTGCAGGTGGTAGCCTAAATCCAAAGTAGTAGTAGTGGGTTACAACGACATTGCATCAATTAAATATTGAGTTTCAGTTGGATGGAGTTGAATTAAATTGAGGTAACCACTTTAGTCCTGAGGAGTTGCAACGTGGTTATACCTATTTCTATTAGATATACAATGTTAAGATTTTTCAAGTTTTGGAACCACAGTTGTATTGTATTTTATTCTTTAGGCATCAAGTGATGGCGAATTTGGAACCAATTGTGAAACAACGATTGGTAAAAAGGGAACATGTAAGAGCTTCCGCGACTGCTACCCTTTATTCAAGGTTGTTGACCTCTCAGGTTTCGATGGCTGGGTAATGGGCCATTACGACACGTGTAATTATGTCAATGCCAATAATATGGAGGTAAGAACACATGATTATTCCACATTATGCTTTAAAGTAGAAGTAAAGATGGTCTGTATAATAATTTAATGAACAGTTCTGCTTAGCTGTAACTTTTATAGCCCAGTGCTGGACTCAAGACTCCTTTCACTTTAATATACACTATAGCCTATAAGGAATACTTTAACACTCCGCTCCGATTCCAATTAAATTAACATCATAAAAATTTTACTACTGAAATTGCATTGATAATATATTTCGCAAATAATTTTGTAGTCAATCTATAGTATACTTAGTCATAAATCAATCCCTTGAAATAAATGTAGAGGTAGGTACCCGATAAAGCGCACACATAGCCCTAATGGAAGCTCCACTGGTGGTGTAGGTCTTATTAATCTAGATATTGATAATAAACTAAATTTATTAGATTAAAGTTACGAGACGTATCTAATAATTTAGGACTCCCTCAAGAACGCTCCAATATATCTCGCTTACAAAGCAACTTACAAGGTACCAGCACCTATGAATAAGGTTCCAATTCAAAATCATATAAGCCAGTTTTTAAACATAAAGGGGAGCCAAACGTCGCATGAACACTGTTATCTGTAGGCTTGTGCTCGATTCGAGACACAAGTGGTTTGCCTTGCACGGATGTCAAGACACTGCAGATAGATACCCGTATATAGGTGACATTTAGGAATTTTCAGAGCGATCATTCCCGTCTTTAAGAAAAGGACTTGTCGTCTTGTCGACGAGCGCTTCGAGATTTTGGTATCTCGTTTTTGAAATACCTATAGAAAAATAGTCAGACCTTTTGGACGTTTTCTAATGATCCCGAACTGCCGATACCCGAACCCAAAACCAAATGGTGGACATTCACTATCAGCTTTTAATTTATCCGTCCGCTCTGTACTTGTAACTAGTAGACTGTGCAACAAGTGCTTTAAATCGCATACCTTCAGTATTTTTAAAACAAAAGGAGGTTTATAAATATTTATATGGGGCAGGTTTTCGGCGTATGCTGCACGGAACCGGTAGGCACGCCACCACAACAAGAGCCTGACGTGCAACGGTTGGGAACCCTTCAGACTGCTATGCCTATGAATTTACCGCCACTAAGTGGTCTATCTGGGTGTGTTACACTAATTGTTTTCTCTATGAAACTACGATCTATCTGAGAAATAATATTGAAGTCTTTGTATGTGTCACGTGTCCATGTCACACAGTACACAGGCGACACAAGACCAATGTGGCTATTTTTATTTTTCTCAGTAGTACATACACAGGACATCTTATCATAACTATATTATGATTAAGTTTCACTATACATACTATATACATAGAGATCTAACTATAGCTATAATGTGTTTGTATTAAGTATGCTGACAGTATAATATTACAACCAGATCTGTTGAAGAACTCGATCTCGACGTACCTATCTACACCACAAACACAATGCACCTACAACTTACAACGTATTCGTACCTACAGTCAAATAAAGCATCTACTAATGAAACACAAATATTGATATTAGCTCAAAACAATCTAAATATTTACATAGATTGTGACCGACTTCAACGGGTACAAGTCTGGTTTTTTTTTTGTTTAATGTCATTGTTGGTAATTGATTGCACAAAATGACGCCTTTTTATTATGCCCAACATAATTGTTGTATGATTTTGATCGTGTTCTAAATAATCTTTTGAGAAATGTTGTTTCTTTCTTTCAATGTAACCAACTGCTCTTAGATTTCCGAACGGTGCGTTGTCATCCTTATCCCGTCAATGGTTGTTCAACGGCCAGCGCCAGATTCCAGCGCAATGGCCGCCAACCATTCCGCCGCTGCCAACCCATCCACCTGACCACACCGCCCCTACCCATCCGCCTTCGATCAGTAAGTTTATTATTTAACCAGATTTAGACCTGAATGCGTATGATACGATGCTTCGATTGTTGTAGGTACTTAATAACAATTTTGTTTGCGGCAATCGCGGTGTCCTCATAAAAAAATTACTCTATGTACTCTATGTGCTATGTACTTAATAGGATTTTTTTCGCAATTACTTTTTTACAGTTGCTGGTATTCAGCCAACTACCAAACCGTCTACTCCATCAACCACGTGGGCCACTAAGCCACCCGCCAGCACTACTAAACAGGTAATAAAAACAATATGGAGAAAAAGTTTTCATTTAGAATTCTAAATATTCTGAAGTATTTTATTAATACTTTCATTGACATTTGCACAGACATGGCCACCAATGTACCCTACATTACCGACAAAGCCACCTTCAGCGCCAGCAGTGGACAGTTCCTGTGGCGTAAAAAATGGACCTCAGGTAAATTAAAATTCTATTTCTAAAATAAGGGCCTATACTTTTTTCGGGATTTATATTGTCCAAAAGCTTTATTGACATAAGTTGACAATTATCCGTATGAAGAGAATAAAAAAATCGCAAAAACGTCTGGGCACCAAAATCTAAAGTTTGTCTTCAACAATGGTCTTTAAATTAAACATGATTAATTTAAATAGCAATACAGTTCACTAAATTACTTATTATATATTTTGTTTGAAAAAATAAAATGACATACGATCATGGGAGTACAAAATATTGATCTATATAAGGAAGGATGTAACTTTAAGTAAAAGTTTGCATGTTTATGCCGACAGCCCTACGGCAATATTGTTCGTAGCGACAGGCGACAACCTAAACCGTTCGTTCATTGAATACTTACTATTAGGTTGATATTCTATGAAGAGGATATATGAATCGTAACATTTTAAATTTCGACCATTACCAATACCTAATCGTTGTTTCCAAAGACCTATGAGAGTATACAAGACGAGGAGCGTATTGTGGGCGGTCACAACGCCGAGCTCAACGAGTGGCCGTGGATAGTGGCTTTGTTCAACGGCGGCCGACAGTTCTGTGGCGGGTCCATGATTGACGATAGACATGTGCTATCAGCCGCGCATTGTGTTGCTCAGTGAGTATCGAATTGGTTTTATTTATCAGTCGGCCCCACGTTAGATTACCGTGACTCTAGGCATGGAGAATTTTGTTATTTTATATTATAACAGATAATTAATCGTAAAGTGACCTATTTTTTACAGTATGACCTCGTGGGATGTAGCTCGACTGACAGCTAGACTAGGTGACTACAACATCAGGGTAAATACGGAAACTCAGCACATAGAAAGAAAGATCAAGAGGGTAGTGAGGCACCGCGGTTTTGATATGCGCACATTGGTGAGCTTAGACTGTTTATCTTGCATTTAAATATTATTATATTAGTCTGTGAGTTTTATCACACAGACAATTTTTGAGCAGTTAAAAAAAAGCGTGCAATGTGTGCGCAACTACCGCACCGATAAGTTTACCG